>OMPJ01010748.1:7427-22612 GCA_900312935.1 Carapus acus
CCTCACCTTGGTGAGCGCCTGGAGCAGCCGCTGCAGGACGGCGTCCTCTCTGTGAGGACACAGGCTGGTGACGGTGCTGACGCAGCTCAGCAGGCAGTAGATAGTGTCTCGCTGCGGCTGCGGCCACATAAATCAGGAAACACTTTATATACTTTTACTCGTGATCGGGGGTATAGCTCAGTGGTAGAGCATTTGACTGCAGATCAAGAGGTCCCCGGTTCAAATCCGGGTGCCCCCTACTGTCCTTTTGCAGTTTTTCAATTACAAAAGTTGTGTGATGTCATGGACTCTCCTCAGGACCATGACATTCTCATTAGTGGTGTAAGTTAGTTTCTCAACCTGTCATACTGGACATACCCTGTTGGTGGAAAAAAAACAACTATTTTTTGTGACACCTTTTTCTAAAAAACAAACATCATTAGAAACTCCTCTGCTGAAAGCTGTGTCCCACAAATTTATGAAACTATAAGTACAGCACAGTATCATTTCCTAAATAAAAGAACTCACCCATGTGAAACAAATACCTGTGACTGCAGGCTGTGACTAAACAATATTTACCTTCTTCAGCCCACTGAGAGGCCTATGAGTGTTCACGGCTGAGCTCAGCTTTTGGACATCCTCAACACTCAGAACAGGGTCCTGGTGGAAGAAAAGAGGGAATGTCAACGTCCTCAACGTGCACTCCTCCTCCTCGAAGTCAGACGTCTGTGTCAGCGAAGGTGCAGTTTGCAGCTTCTTGATCAGCTGACCCGTAGCTTGTGCAGCCACGTCCACAGCAGGCAACTGAGCACGTGCGGGTCGGACTCGGTGACCAGCAGCGCCCACCCGCAGTCGCTGCTGTTCAGCTCCTCCTGAGGACAAGACAGAGACGACAGCGGAATATTAGAATCTGACCCGTGGTGACGCCACGTGGCGCAGCACCAAATCTGGTACCTGCAGCAGCGCCGATCTCTGCAGGACGCTCTCTCCAGGCGGACCTGGCTCTGCCATCGCCTTGGCAACGGTGCGGGCCACAGAGGTCGGTGCTGGATTGTGTGGATTTCTGCAGAGCTTCATGAGACAGAGATTTGGCTTGCACCTCACTGCCTGGGTTTTTCATCAAGGACTCGCTCGGAGACGAGTTTCGATCTGAGCTTACCTCCATATTGGAGCTGTGTTTGGACAGAATCGGCCTCTTTTTCCCGACGCCCTTTGACCTCTTCACGCCTGTGTTTTTCACATTGGGAGCCTTGACGCTGATCATGTTGCAGTCTTTTTTGATGGCCCTCTGTCCAGATGTGGGATTAAACGGTTGTATCAGATCCATGCCACACCCCTGTCTGTCCTGTCCCAGGGCTGGACCACAGTACGGACGCAGGTCCAGAATCTTTCGGTAAAGAAGTGGAGTTGAAGGTAGAACATACTTTGTTTGAGTGGGAAATTTGGTCGTGCTTCGTCCATACTGTCACTTTGCTGAGGTCTGAGTCGCTGTAGCTCCGTGTGTTCAGCATGCCATTTCGCCTCCTCTGGAAATATCCGCTGGACTCCTCCCGGGAGGACAACCTGTCTGAGCTCACCCAGAACTCCCTCTGAACCTCCCTCAACAAGCTGAAGTGCTGTTTGGCCACCAGGGTCTCCTGCACGGCCCTGCCCAGCATTCTCAGCGTGGACCTTTTCTCCAGCTCAGCCTGGACCTCAGCAGGGCCGGGGAGCCCCAGAGCCAAGCAGGACAGACACGCGCACAGCAGGTACACCACCTGAGGGGAGGACAACAGGGGGGTCAAAGGGCGTCTCAGCTCAGGTCGGAGTATTTGAATGTGTGTGCGACGGCGACCTTGGGCGTGTTTCTGAGGGTTCGAGCCTCGTTGCCATGCAGCAGCAGCGCCTGGCGGTTCAAGTAGTGCTGCAGGGTGAAGGGGGCGCCGTAGCGCAGGCTGAGGTCGGGGTACTGCGCCAGCTGGGCACCAATCAGACGGGCAAAGTCGAACACTTGGGTGATCTGCACCCGCGTCTGGATAGAGCGAGGACGTTTGATCCTCACGTAGTGGACGGCCTCGCTCGGGCTGATCCGGAGGGTGTAGATCAGGTAGCAGGCAATCAGGACTCCTGTGGTAGAGTCACACGTTCTTTCTCCTCTATGTTACGCGCTTCTACGTCCGCGTGTTCTTACCGGTCCTGCCCAGGCCGGCATGACAGTGCACGGCCACCCTGCCCTCCCTCACTGCGAAGGCCAAAACTTTCACTCCGTCGATAATCCCAACCAGTGAGGACACGCCGAAGTCTGGCATCCCAAAGTTGTAGAAGTAAACTGGAAACATACACACATCTGCTGAGGAGCTTCCATGTGAAGCTGCGAAACAGTTTGACCCTCCATGGTCCGAAATATGCCAAACATACCAAATATGGTCGGATGTTTGTGTCTGTGTGTGACCTCACTGTCATTGTCCATGAAGATCTGGGGTGAGTAGGTGAAGCCACTCTCGGGGTCCAGCGGGGGGCCGCAGTGAGCGTGCTCACCCGGGAGCTGCATGTTGATGATGGATTTGATATTCAGCCTGCAGAAATGGGAAATTTGCAAAAATGCAGAAATGCAAAATGATCCCCTTCCAGCACCACCCGCACGCCATCGCCACCACCAACTCGCCACTCACCTCTGAAACTGTTCGATGATGTCGTACTTGTGGATGAGATGAGTCGACGGTCGTGTGGTGGCCACTATATCGTCAGTCATCCTGGAACACGAACAATCCATCAAAGGTGTTCGACTGAGACACAGGATGTGTAATTCCGGATCAAACTGCCTCACCAGGAGGAGAAAAGGCCCCTGATGACCTGCTGGCTCGCCCGCCAGCATTCTGGTCCCTCGTAGCGACAGTCTATCCCCCCGCAGGCCAGCAGGCAGAGGATTCTGGGCGGGATGGCCTTCACCAGGTTCTCCCTGGCCTGGGAGTAGGAGGGACGCGGTACTGGTATGGGAGCCGTCAACGTGGGCATCGTCCTTCACAGGGCCAAAACCAGAGGAGCCAGATAGCACGCTGGTAACATACCCATCCAAGCGTTAGCGTTGTGTTGAATCCACATCCTTACCTTGCAGAGATGACGCAAATCCCATTCACAGTGCGTTTAGCAATCCAAGGTGCAGAAACGTGGAGTGAGGAGGTGCTGTAAACATGCCCGTGCCGACCAAGCCTGGTCACCCACACACAAAGACACTCATACACATACTCACAACTGTGTGCTGACCCAGCTCCGCTAATCCTTATTAGCAGACATAAATACATTAGAAGGGACACATCATACGCATCAGAAGGAGCCAATTATACACTGCTGACACCCCCCCAGTGATTTATGTGCGTGAACATTGTCCTGTATTCGGACTGTATTCTGTATGCATCCGGACGCGACCTCACCTTGGCTGCAAAGCATGAAAAAATAAAACGACAAAATGCTAGTTTTTATAAACCATTTCCTGTAAATGTGTCTGCATGTTTTGAACCACATCTCCATCGAAGCTGTGCTTCTACGCCCCACAAGTTGCTTTAACAAGCGACAAGCGGAACAGTCGTGTTGATCTTAAACTTCATTTGCACATGACTGCACGAGATCCCACAGACGAGCTAGTGGCGCACAGGCCGCAGGAAGAGTGGAGACAGAGGAGGAGGAACCCGCCGGTTTGGCGACGGGCTAAATTCAGCTCAGCGTCCATCTGCTCCACCCACACACATCATCTGCTAAGAAAATGATAATTAGATTGTCCTGCTGGTAAATTGAGGTGACAGGACTGTACATCTTTTCACTTTTAGTGACCACATGGAGCCAGAACTAATGCTCTCTGCAAATAGAGGGAGCCACGGTGGTGCTGCACCTGGACTTTCATCCTACTGTCCAGACGGGATTACTGTAAACTAATAATCACTGTGTTGTTTGTTACAGCTATGATTACATTGTGTACATGAAGGACAGGGCTGGTAAAAGTAGGACCTTTAATCAGCTGTTACATCCAGTAACCCTTTTACAAGGAACCATGTTTTTGAGAACATCCACAGGCCAGACCTCATTACAGTGATGTCCCAGTCCAAAGTGTTCCACGTGAACCTCTGGGACAGGGTCTTAAGGTTACACACCAACACTCAGTGTTTCAAATGAAGAGACAATGGCAAAAGGAGGTCCTGAGATGAGTGAGTAACAGTCCTACGTTTGTCAAGCTACATTACACAAATCAAAAAGAAAAAAAAGAAAGGCAAGCAACTCAATAGCAGAGCGTTTGTTCTTAGGACGGTTACTTGTGTCTTCATCATAGAAAGGAAGGTGAAGACACAGGAAAAAGGGGAATGAGATGTCACAAACCTAATTTGGTCGAGTTTAGATGGAACGACATGCGAAAACAATAAAGCCCACAGTCTGTTTCTTTTTTAAACAATGACTTTATTCAGACATTTTAATAAAATATTTGAGCACGTAATTCCGTATGTGGCAACTTCATGCAGCATCTTAAAGCAGTTTGGAATGTGTGCCCATCTATGCTGCTGGGCCAGTATGTTTGAGTGTCGGCAAAGTGTGGCTGGGGCGAACAAGTACGGAGGGTGATTGCTGGGGTGTTGTGGTCAAGGGCAGGGTTAGATTAGGTAGAAATCTGCAGCCAGCAAGAACGGCAAAATCAGAAACGAGCTCTCAACACACACACACAAACGCTACAAACTGTACGTATGAAACATGTATGCCGACTCTTCCTCCGCCATCAGGTGTGAGCTGATCACCCGAGGGGACAAACAGGCAGCGTGGGTCTGGTCAAGTCCATTTTCAGGATGGGTATGGAGAAGAGGCGTAAAAGAATTATGCGAGTTCTGAAATGAACACCACAGCACGACGGAAATGTCTTGTTGCATAACCAGGAAAGAAGAAATCCATTCAAGCAGAGGAGTGAGCAAAGAGCTAGATAAGGAGAAGTCAACACAGATTAGAGAAAGACAAGAAGGCACAATGTTTCTCTGCGGCTTCCATACGCAAAAATCGGGCCGCCATCCTCCTCCGCCGCCTCGCTGTGACAGTTCCACTCCTGCGCGGGCAGACGTGGGGCGGGTGCGGGGATGGGGAGGGGCAGGGGCTCAGGTCTGCGGGGGTCAAATATCCTGGAGGGTTGATGAAGAAGGGAGAGCGTGGTGAGCAGGGGTGGAGAGTGGAATCGTTCCCAGCCTAAGCGTGGGGGTTCCTATGATCGCGCCGCCTCCTCTGAGGCTCCAGGTGACAACTTTTTTGAAGAATTACATCAAGTGGTTACAGGGGTCATCAACCTGCGTAGACAAAGTTAGTCTAACTCCCTTTATTCTCACTCTAAAGCCCTCTTCCCCTCTCCCCCATGACATTTTCATTCAAGGCATGATCGCGACCTGACGCCATGGAAGACGTTGGGAACAAAGGAGAAACAGAGACCATTTAAAGAGATAATACTGGAATAACGACAGTAAAAGAAAAAAAAGTGTCTAAGATGATCCAAGGATGCTTCACTGTCCACCAGCATTGTCCTTTCTGCGGACAGGGGGTGCTGGAGCACAAAAAAAGGGGGAAAAAAAGTTCAATGTCCGTCTTCTCTCCCTGTCCTGTGGATGTCCATTCTGCAGCTGTGGTCCACGCCTCTCTCATTTGGACAGCTCGTTGGACAGCCAGTCCAGTCCCTCGTATAGCCCTTGGCCCTGGGTGGCGCAGGTAGACTGAACATGCCACTAGGGAGAGAAAGGTTGGGGGAGGTGAAACAAGAGGAGAAAAAGAGCGTCGGCCGTCTCAGGCCGTGTGTGGTGGCGGTACTTACGGTTCTGTCGCGGATGTTGCGCAGGCCGAGCGCCTCTGTGAGGTCGCTGACGGATAAGGCATTGGGGAGGTCTTGCTTGTTGGCAAACACCAAGAGCACGGCCTCTTTAAGCTCATCCTCCTGGAGCTGCAAGACGAGATAAGCGTCCATTACATCATTACATCATCCATGCAAACTACAGTGTTATTGGATAAAAACTATTTTGGATCCATCTATCTATTCCTATCCATTCTGTATTGTCTCCTCCATTCTTCAATAGACTCAATTGCGAGCATTAATATTTCTGATTAAATAAATATTCCAAAACCTAGGGCATAAGCCATCCCTTCTTTCTGGGCCTCTTTCTGTGGATGTATCCACCCTTGCAGCTGAAGCTCTGCACACTTACCATCTTAGTCAGCTCCTCGGCTGATTCGTGCACTCTTTCTCGGTCGTTGCTGTCCACCACAAAGATGAGACCCTGCAGGGACAAAAAAATAAATAAAAGAGAAGCAGCCAAAGGTCAGAGACAGAGGTTCATCTCGGCAAACAAATGCACATCCCAGTGTCACTGTTGTCAGTGATGGTTACACATGGAGGGGGCCCACTTGTTGGGTGTTGACAGATGTGGAGCATCAAATATTGCGGCTCATTAAATAACAATTGTATTGGCTTCCATGGTGCTGTGTGCAGATGCTGCCCATACCTGTGTGTTCTGGAAGTAGTGTCTCCACAGAGGTCTGATCTTGTCCTGGCCACCCACATCCCACACTGTGAAACTGATGTTCTTATATTCTACTGTCTCAACATTGAAGCCTTGACAGACAGACAGACAGACAGATGCGTACACATACACATATACATACACACAACACAAACACAAACACACACACACACACACGAGAGGGACAAATAGTATTATTACAAACTGGCCTACTAAACAAACAATGGGAGTGTGTAGAATTACTTCTGTATTTACCAACCTCAGAAATAACTACTTTGTACAAAGCGACAAAAAGGTTTCCGCGTTGAAGATGTCTTACCAATAGTTGGGATGGTAGTTACAATTTCGCCCAGCTTCAATTTGTACAAAATAGTCGTTTTTCCTGCTGCATCCAGTCCAACTGCAAAGGAAAATTAGCCTGGGTTAAAAATCCACAGCACCCCAGAGAGGACAAGCGACTGAATGACAGACCAGAGACAGCCCATGGAGATATGAGAGCTGAGCTGGCAAAGTAAACAAGATGTACGGATCCATTGAAGGGCGACCGAATGTGTTATGTATAGAAATGTACATTATAAAAAAACTATTTTATAATGACACACAAATATCTGTTGTGTTGAGAAAAGCAACAGCTGTTATAACTTAATACATGTTCGCATTGGGGGAACACTTCTTGAAATCCCACAGGGACATTAATATGTAAATGATTATGACGAACTGTATATATTATCTACTCGAGTGGGCCTAAATATGTTAATGTTTAAACGAACCATACGCTGATATTATTCCATTTGACCGCTTTCCACGGCCACACCTTCATTTATTACACCCACATACAAGTTGGTGGGTTTACGCAACAGAGCGCACAGGAAATGCGTATTTACCTTTAGAAAAGAAGCTTATTGTTTAACAACTTCTTTCGTTTAACCCGCAATTGGTCCTAAACGTTCCGTCATAACCGTCAACCACCGCTATAAATGTTACACGTATCGCCAGACAAGCGATACACTCCCGACAACTGACAAAATTTGCAATCCAAAAACAACAAGATAATTTTAAGGAAGTCAATTATCATTAAAACGTCAAAACTCTCTACTTTTAATTCGTCCTTTCCCGTCAATCTTATAAATTCAGGTCGAAGTCGAGAAGCCGCCTAGCTTAGCTACGGCTAAAGCTAAAACATCGCTTTCAGTCTGGGGCCGCTTCAACTCACCCATTAAGATCCTCATCTGCTTCTTGCCGAGCAGCCTGGTGAAGAGGGATGAAATTGTGAGCCCCATGGCGAACGCAGAGTCGAAACGAGCCAAACAGGGTCGCGGCCGAGGTTAAACGTTGAGAGATGCTGTATTTTATTGTGAGAGCTGCCCGCTGCCCGCTGCCTCACACTGACAACGTGGAACACGAAACGTCATCGCTTTCAACCAACTTTATCAACACCACGTCTGTTGACACCCGTTCTCAACAGGATGTAAACATTAGCGTTTTTCTATAATAAAGCAGAATTAGAATTTAGTCGATTGTTGTATCTTAACTAGATTATGTTCGTGGTAGCTAGATGTCTCAATTCAACGTTTTCAAAAAATATTATCATTTGACAGAGAAGTGACAGGTCGTGATGACAACGCTGGGGGAAGTTGTTGTCAGAGGTGACCAACACCCTCACGCAATCGTGAGGGTTTTCAGCGTATAAGCGTCCACAAGTGAAGACAAACGTTTGCGTTATCGGTTCATAAGTATGCATCCATACGCTCTACGTTTTACTGTTACGTTGTGTCGAATAGTATCCGGTGGTGTACGAAACGTTTTTCACGTTGCCTCCACGAACAGTTAAACCGTAGTATTATAACCATATACACGTGTTAACATGTGAATAATCCTGAGAATTTCGATAAGCCTCTAAAAGTTAAATGAAATCAAGCAAGAAAAGCAATTTCACACAGAAATTGTCCCAACCTGCAATTCAGAATATTCTCACTAGGTGTCAGAATTTATCCCTTGATATTTTGCTGTGGGTGAACCTGAGCGCCACAACAGATGAAAACCAACTGGTTTATGTGCTGTAATTTGAGCACGCAGATACCCTGTGATTAGCAATTAACACATTAGCTTCGCTTGTGTATCATTAAGAATGTTTTTGTTGTCAATGAAAATGGCTTCAGGCAGTATTGTAATGCATCCAGCCGCTGATGAGGGAGTGATGATCTCTATGGGATGGAGGGCCTGATCCCCACCGAAAGACCACACACAGGAGTCCAGGGTCCTGGCTGATATCTCACAATTTTAATTTCTGAGCAAAGCCGTCGCATACCATCAGGGCAAGTGTGGTTATCTGTTCTAATTAGCAAATTGATAAGCTAATATCACATTTCCTACTGTTACTCCTTTTGAATATCTCGCTATTATGTGTTTTCTAAAAGTGTGCCAGTAGGTCATCTGTGCTTTCTTACGGTGGCAGGAAATTTTGAAGCTTACGGTAACTGTCCCGCCACTTTGTTTATCCATTATCCTGTTTCACAGACCGGAGCAGGAAATGAATATTCCACTCGTGAATTCCCACTCTTATCAACCTTTTACTGATGTATACGCTCATGCTAACAAAGACACAGAGACGTGCCAACAACAACACATAGAGGGTGTGAGAGAGAAGAGAGCAAAAATAGACAGGGAAGAGAGAGAGAGAGAGAGAGAGAGAGAGAGAGGGAGGAAGAGAAAGAATGTGAGGAACAGAGTACAGGTGTATTGAAAGCAGCAGCATGTGACTGTGGCGTCAAGTGGTGAGATAGGAGCTCCAGAGGCGGGCGTGCTCCCTGGAGAACACTCCTCTCCTGCACACTCACACGCCAGCAGCTCAGACTGACTTTGACTTTGCACTGACCAGGTGTCAGTTTTGCACCTCAGACATCAAATCCGTTTTGTTGTTGGATCACTGTCACAATGGCCTCGGTAACACTGACTGAAAAGCAGGTAGGTGCTGGTCGCCAGCTGGATGTCAGCTGCTTCCCAGAAGCCTGGAGATGGATCTACCCGCTGTTAAGAATCGAGGCAGGGAGGATGAAATGCATCTGATGTGATTTTCTTCTCTGCTTTTCAGATAGCTCAACTTTCCACAGTCTACATAGCGTCCCTGACGCCCAGGTAATGACTTATTTTATCATCACCATCCCACCACAATAATCTGGAGGACAAACGCAATTCCTTTTTATCACATATCTTTACTATGCTCCTTGTGATCATCCCTGTTTCTCCTCTCTGTCGCCGAGTGGGTTGCTAGAATCTGTAGTTTCCCTCTGTGAGGCGTCTGATTCATATTCTGGACAAAGTGCTCCACCCAAGTCTCAGAACGTGGTGGAGTCTGTCTCACTTTTCCAGATGTGGACATGCAGTGCAATGGGATCATAATACTCCAAATTATTCCCTCTGGTGGCACATTGTGTGTGTGTGCCTGTGTGTGCCTTTGTGCTGTATTTGGTTTTCTGGGAGGCCTATGCTCAAACTGGCAGACGAGGACAAACCTTCTCGCCTCTCAGCCGCCTCCTGCGATGCTCCCTTGTTATCTGATGGCTTTGTGTTTTGCTCCTCTCGCGTAACATCTCCACGCCCCAAAGCTTGCGCAGTCCTCATCCTCAAACCATCGTCACACGGGAAATCTTACCCACACAACTTTTCATTTCAAATTTCTAACTACCTCTGGTCACACTGACCTCTTTCAAAGCGAAATGATACTCAATACTTTTGCTCTTTGACAGTGTGATCGGCAGCCTGTCCGTTCTTCTGGTGTCTGTAATAAGATGGAGGCGTCTGCGTGGACAGGTGAGTCAGAGTCTGCCTGAGCCTTTGTGTCAAGAGGGTATGGGGAAGTGTTGTGTGTGTTTATTGACAGGCGGCTGGTTTTATATCCCTTTATCGCTCTCCGGCAGGTGCAGCTCCTGGTGCAGTTGGCTCTGGCTGACCTGCTGGCCGCTGTGGTCCTGCTGGGCTCCACCGTCCTGAACGAGGTGGAGGTTCCTGCCGGGTTCCTCTTGTGCCAGCACGGCCTGCCACTTGCCCTGGTGAGCTCAACCTCACAACCCTCAACCTTAAATGAGATCCCTCTTTCTCTGGCTGTTTATACCTCTGAAATTGAATAATTTCCAAATCTGCTGAGTCAAGTTACGTTACACATGGAGTCTGGGGTGGAACGCGGGACTATGTGTTCTCTGCTCTGTTGATGATTCTATAAAACACGGTCCGGCCATCTTCACACGGCGTCACGTCCGCGGTTACACAAATGTTTTAGCACCTGCGATATAATGGCGTGACCTCACTTTGTACACTGGGTTTACGTCCGGCCGGGGCGGCTTTATATTCATTGGAACATTTACGCACAAATACATAAAGCGGAGAGGGGAGAAGGCATGGGAGGACATCATCACGGCATATTGCAGCTCCATAGAGTCCACAGCGAAACGTAAACATACAGTAAGAGAGTGTAAAGAACAGCTGACCTTACTCTGACCTCTCCTTCTCCCCATCTCTCTCTCTCCCTCTCCTGCAGACATTCTATTTAATTTCCAGCCTGCTAGCTGTTGTTTACGCATGGAAATCCCGTAAGGCCATCCAAGGGTGGCGGGCACAGCCATGTGAGAGCGCCGGGCCACAGGTGCGAGATCAGATCATGGTTTTGTTTGAATTAGATTTGCCGATCGATGTGCTCATTTGTGGTTGCTCATTTCCTCCTGGGGACCGTTTGTTTCTGTTTTCTTTTTCTGCAGTCGGCCTGTTGGCCACGAGCCATGGTTCTACCCGTCTACGCCGTGGTGTGGTACGTCTCTGCAGACGCCATCATCAGCCTGATAGTCAAACCAAACAGATTTGTGTGTATGTGTGTGTGTGTGTGAATAATCAACGTCTACCGTCTCACCTTTGTCCCATCCCAGGTTGGTCCCCCTTGTCGTGTACCTTGCGTACATCTTCACGTTGGCCATTAGAAGCGCTGAGCTGGTTCCGGCTTACCCTGGTGAGGAGTATGTACGCAACAGCACCGCCTTGGACTGCAGCAGGTTCGGTCCAAACACGCCCGACCGTATGTGGAATTAATTACCTGTCAAATTGCAGGAATTAAAATGAGTTGCTGCTGTGCTTTCTCGGTTTAATTCCCCTCAGCTGCATTTTATTCCTGCATATGGGGAAACACGACCCCTGCCCGACCGCTGTGAGTACCCACAGCTCAGAGGATGCGTTTGTGCCGTTTGCTCATTTCTCATTGTTTTTAATTTTTGTCATTTGTTTTTTTTTCTGTCAAGGATCTAAATCATGACAGATTCATCGATGGATTCATTTTTGTTGTGGTGGTATCCGTGACAATGTCATGCTCGGTAAGTCATAAATGCGGAGCTCCTCCACGCAGAGGCGAACAGGAGTCACTGATGTTGTTTTTGCGCAGGTTATCTATTATAAAGTCGGGAAGTGGTACCAGAGCCGGGAGCAGCCCAACATCTTTCCCCAGGTGCGAGACGGACGCTCTGGAGGAGGAGCTCGCAGCATCTCGTCCACCGCCAGGAACATGGTGATGGTCATTCTGGTCTGCTGGACGCCGGGTAGGGAGTGCAGAAGCACCTGTGGCTGACACACAAACATTCCTACCAAAGTGAAGATTCCTCACCAGCCTTCCTCTTCCCTCGCAGCTCTCGTCCTCATTGTTCTGCTGGCCCTCACAAATTGGACTTCGCTTCAGACGAGCAGTTTGTTCGGCCTGTATGTGGCACAGGTGCGTGTGGGTGGGAGGAAAACAAAACAAGTAAAAAAAAAGCTTAACCAATTCTGAGAGAGAGTTTCTTTTCTGAATTTGACCCTCTGTTGCTGAGGAGCAGTGGGCCTCTCAGAGAAGCAGCTTTTAGAGGTTCAGTGCCTTGATCAAGGGCACTTCAGCACTGACATCTTTTTTTTTCCCCTTTGTGTGTGTATGTGCGTGTGTGCGTGTGTGTGCGTGTGTGTGTGTCTCAGGCCATCACGGTGTCCCTCCAGGGCTTCCTGAACAGCATGGTTTACGCATGGAGACGCCCCAACTTCACACACGCCGTCCTGGGCGAGCGGATGCCCCTGCTGTCACATGACCGCACCGCCTTCTACGAGGAATCGCTGACCGTCCCTTCCAGCTGATACCGGAAAGGACCTAGCAAAACACTCACAAAGACTTTGGGCTCCCTGTGGAGCATCATGGGACATCCTGAAGTAGGGGTGGCGCGGGCGGCACCAACCTGAGCTGAAGAGACTCCTGCTGCATGTTTACCACTCACACCATGGTGGAGGGAAACACACACAGACTGATCCACAGCTTTTTAATCCATGTCATCGACAAATTAGGTGGACTGGGAACAAAGAGTACTGCAGAGTATTTCTATTATTTTCATGATTTGTGTTATTTATCTAAGCGTACTTGTCAATGCATGCCTCCGTATAAAGTCGTCCCCCCTAGACCTCCACACGAGAATGAAGGAAAACCTGCCAGGCTGGTGCTATACGGCCGAGAACGTCTGGCTCACATGTCAGGCAGTCGCACATGCGAGAGAGCAGGGTGTGTGTATGTCTGTGTGTGTGTTCACGGTTACTGTATCTCACAAATAAAACACCCAGAGAACAGAGGTCACACGCGGGCCACAGCAGATAGAGGGCGTGTGGTCCAACACACACACATGTACATACACACACACACGCACAAAGAAAGGAACTCCACAACCTCTGTCGCGAAGCCTTTGTGCACACGTGTGTGTGTGTGTGTGGCATGAAATGTTGTCAAAGATTGACAGGCATTCTTATACAACTGTGGGCCTCACACGCTCGGTACAGCATGTACAGCCCAACGATTTTACAGGTGTTTCGCTCGCTCATTCGCCCGCCTTGCACGGGACCGCGCAACAATCTTCACGTGTGTGTTCACACACAGCCAGAGGGCAAGTGGTAGTTAAAAGGCTGAAATGAATAAAAGAGATGTTGTCATCAGGTGTAAAGATTTTTTTCTCTTCTCCTAATTTCTTAGGTGCTTGTTCGATATGTGCGTGTTTAGTTGGTAAGACTGATTTTGGATTTCAATCTGCCAAACGCACAATGGCCGAGTAACCAGAAGGCAGTTGGTTTAGTTGCTGGTTCCTCCTAGAGCAGGGGTGGGCAATTTTGAATTTTGACGGACCGACCGCAGTAGCACAGGGTGCAGACATGTCAAACTGAAACTGAAAAAAAGCATCAGGGTGGTAAATCATTTACCTTTTAATGGACCAGTTTTATTGTTCACCTATCTTTGCCAGTACATCAAGGTCTGGTGTTAGTTTTGTTGTTGTAGTTTCTGTTGTTTATGGTCAATGCAGTCATAATTGTGAATTCTGCGCCAGTCTTTGGTGGGCCGGATCAAATGGACCATTGGGCCTGATGGGGCCCACGGGCCGTAGTTTGCCCACCCCTGCCCTTAAGGGACTGTCATTGTGCCCTTGAGCAAGGCACTGGGAACGCAGGTGCCGCTGCCTCTTACAAGCTGAAGATGGGCGAGGTGCAGAGACATAGTCTCCCTCAGGATTAGGGGCAAGTGCACAAAGAGAGGAGAGAGAGAACAGCTGTTCGAAACCATGAGTCAGCAGAAATATGTCAAGTCACTGTTCCGCGAAAACACAGGGGCCCTTGATGGCTCGACTTGCCCCACATATCAAGCCTATTATAGGAAGGTAGACAGCACCACCGTGCACACCCAGCGCACATTAACGGGAATGATTCCAACCCAGACGAGTTTTACTGCATCTAATGGCGTCATGTGACCAGATCAGATTGTTTAGACAGCCAGGGTGACCTACATCCATCGCTCGGGAGTTTGTTTTTCTGCGCCGGCTCAGCCTCCCGAAAGAGTATGTGAGTGTCTGTGTGTGTGTGGATAGGGGGGTGGTATGCCCTGTTTATTCTACCTCAGGAAGTCACACACACCACACACACGGCAGACCTCATTGTCTCCGTGGGCACAGAACGGCTACATGGGCTCACAAACGGGGCGTCGACACAGAAACACAGGATGTTTTCACCTTTTTCCCGCTTTCTCACCCTCCACGCCGGGCAGACACATCGTGGAGCCCGCCAGCCAAATGACGGCTGGGCCGATCTACCCTGCCATTTTTTAGTGAGGATGGAGATCAAACTCGGGAGACTTATCTATGTCAACGAAACTGAAAGCATCTCATTGAAAAACTTGTTTCATTTCACCAACTTCCCTCCATCTGGTCAATGACATCAGCTAATCTGCTGACAGCTGTAGGAAAAACCCAAACAGCTGCCTGCTGCCCACTGGGTTGAAAAGTTACTGATTTATACAACGTCAGAATTGGACCACGGGGATTTTGGCGCTTTTGGCGCATATAAAGCTGGCTATTAAAATGCCAAGACCGATTGTTCACACATGCCCGCACATAAACCTTTACTGGCACGCCTGTTACCCACACCCAAGCTCAGACACCTGAGTCTAATCCACGTGCAGAGGATCTGTGTGTGTGTATGTATGCGTGTGAATATTTGAGCGATTGCGTTAGGTTGTCGTCTTGCTTCCATCCACAGGTTTGCCGTTGACTCAACTGGTATTTTGACGGTATTTATTTGATCTATTTCTCAGCAGAGGTCTCACTCTGTCTTCACATCTTAAATTCCAATTCCAATCGAGACTTATGTAGCAATGTGTGTCCCCCAATC
>OMPJ01010750.1:9563-21432 GCA_900312935.1 Carapus acus
ACTCCAGCCTCTCCAAGCTACTTCTCTGAGCCTGTAGGCTCTCTCTCTCTCTCCCTCTCTCTCTCTCTCTCTCTTGCTCTCTGTCTCTCTCTCTATCCTACGATGACGAGATTGGATTTTCCTGTCCAGATGTTTCAGAATAAAAGCACAGCTTCGAAATTCCAACTGCCAACATTTTCCCTTGTTAACGTGAAATGGGAACCGGAATCGGGTCCGAAGGAGCAAGCCTATTTCTTGTTACAATTGTGACACCTGCTGGACAACAGTCGTCACTACATTCAGGAGTTGTGGTCCCCAAGGACCGATTCCGGTCTGTCAGTCAGTTGGTACCGGGCCGCACAACGGGCCGCACAAAAAGAATACATAAATTACATTAGTTCAGTTGTATTCATCATCTAATTCTGAACAATGTTGAATTGTGCGTTAGATGTGTTGAATTTTGTCAGCCTGTGGTCCACAACCATAGCACAAGACTGCACACAGGAATAGATAGATACAGAGGTTTTCTTAGGCCAGGGGTCGGCAACCCGCGGCTCTGGAGCCGCATGCGGCTCTTGAGCGCCGCCCTGGTGGCTCCCTGGAGAATTTAAAAAAATGTGTGACAATGGATAAAAATGTAATTTTTTTATTTTAATATGTTTTTTCTGGGAGGAAAAATGTGACACAAAGATTTTTAACGTTTTCCAACGCTGTAAAAATGTTAAGAACAAATATTTGATTTATTAATACGGCTTGAATAAGGCTTTAAAAATTTTTTGCGGCTCCAGACAGGTTTGTGTTTTACTTTTTTGGTCCAATATGGCTCTTTCAACATTTTGGGTTGCCGACCCCTGTCTTAGGCCATTGAGATGACACATTTTTTTCTCTATAAGATATCAACAACTGTACAGGTCATAACAAGGACCCTCTCCCGTAAGAACATGCGCCTTGGACAGCTATAAGTTTGCTGTGCAGCTACACTTTTGCGCCGTCACCGGGGGAACAATGACAACGACAAACGGCTACGTCACATTCGCCACCTCTCTGCCACACCTCAAAGGCCGGCCTGTGAAAATACCGTCTGACATGAAACCGGTCGCTGGCGCAATAAAGGTTTGGGACCACTGGGACCTAAAAGTACATGCTGTACATTGGGTAGGGTCAGCACTTCATTGATTTATTCTTCCTCTTTAGCATCATTAGCCTCTTCTTCTTTTCCCCTTACCTGGCCAGCTTTACCTCCAACATCCTCTGTCCAATGTCTCCAGTATCTCTCCACTGCACGTGACCAAACCATCTCAATCGTGCCTTTCTGACCTTCTCCCTAAATTGCTCCACCCAATCTGCTCCTGTGATGTTCTCAGTTCTAATCCTTTCTAACCCAGTCACACCCAAAGCAATCATCTGCATTGTCATCCCTGCCATCTCCAGCTCAGCCTCCTGTCTCTGAAGCAAACACCATGGCAGGCCTCATTACCACCTTATTAACCTGCCCTTTCAGTCTAGCTGCTATTTTTCTATCACAAAGCATTCCGGACACTCGTCTCCACCCAGTCCACCCTGCTTACACTCTTTTGCAATTTCAGACATCAAATATTGATACACCAATACAGTAGTATCATATAAAAGGGACCCCACAACTTCACAAATCACTCAAATAACTGACTATTACATTCTGTGTGACTGTATGATTCTGTGTGCGCCCCAAAGAAGCTAGCTGAAAACAATGAAACAAAACAAAAAAACTTTGCTACAGTCTTTATATTACTTTGTCCTTTATGTCACTCTTATTCTAAATGTCTTGTATGTTGCAATCTGCATGATTCATTTGTGGTTTGTCAGTCCCAAAAAATGTTGCTTTGTCCTGCTGGCCTCCATGTTTGCCAACTTCCAAGGACCAAGTTTTTGACATTTTTCCATTTTCCCCACAAGTAAATTTTTCCTCCCTTATCAGCTGGATTCACAATATGAATCACATTCTGATACATTTTCTTGAATCTAGAGTTCATAAGTTCAAATAACAAACTAACCGCTCCTTTCAGTACCTCCTGCTACACCCACAGCTGACAAACACTCACAAATTTGTACACCCACCACTCCATTTGTTTCTTAAATGTACGCACACTTGATATTTAGCTTTGCACCTCATAGCTTCTTGTGGTGAGATAAATCACACAGACCCCGAAGCGTTAAATCACCGGCAGACTATGAGGATGCACGCGATAGATTGTGGAAACGAGAAAAACCTGCCTGGCAGGGGGGGACGCAAAGAGTTGAAAGCTCCGCTTAGCTCACAGATTTGAGCTCATCCATACTGTCTCATTGGTCGCTAAGACTTCTCATCAGAGTTTTCTGAGCGCGACAGAGTCTGACTCTGGCTGGTGGCAGCTGGCAGCTGGATAATATCACTGATATGTCAAGTCATCACTTAGCTATGATGTCTTTTGAGTAATGAACTGACCACAGCTCCTCAAATGCAAGGAAGCCATTCCCTCTGAAAATAGAATGAAAATTAAGACCAGAAATACCCCAATTATATTAGTATGCTAATTGGCAACATGTACTTTTTTTTCTGTACTTTTGGATGCAGCACAGAAATGAATCATGCCACATAAATCATGTTTTTAGGCATATTTTGGTAACACACTGCTTTTAATTTTTGAAAGATGTTATACAGGAGGCAATAAAAGTGTGAAACACGTGAAACATGGGCTGACACGTGTTCCGACTGTCAGACGGCAGTTTGATCCCACGCCGAGGTGTGAAGACGTTGCTGAGTGGTGGGCGTGTCGGCCCCACTCCGCTGTCACTATTCAATCACAAACCACAGAGAACGACGACTGGAAATTCGAGAAAACCAACATGCAAATGTACCATTGGAGGACTATCTGGTTGGCCTAGTTCTGTCGACAAATACCGGCGTTTCCCCTCAGAAGAGCCATTCACATAATGCCACACAGCTACACACAGGCTTGTAGGGCCGCACAGAAGGACTTGGTTTGTTCCTGACGGGTGTATTTCTGCATTTCTCTTCACTACGGGTGAGTTTCAACTTGGAGTGGGAAGAAAATGCCAATCAATCGGTCAAAGATTTTGATTGTCAAATGTCACATCGGTGGCTGTTTAAGAGGAAAACGCCTGAGCTAAAACGAGGCCTCATTGGTGTGTACTTTGAGAGAAAGAAGACATTTACCAAAACATAGCGGAGGGATAACTATGCTGTAGACTTGGGCTGTCCTGCGAGTATCCTTTGTTTGTTGATGTAGAATTTCTGAAATCAGTGTGCCACCAGTGATGAGTGACAATTCTGATTTTGAGTGCGCATAATGGTTCACCAATCAACCTCATGTCCAATTCCAACTTCAAAAGAGTGCAAAACAGGATCCAATCTTAACCCTGACCCTTCACCATAATGCCCTACTAATGCAAACTGTTCAGGCCACTGGATGAGGGAGTCACTCCTTTGTCCTCACATTCACAGTCTCGACAGCAAACACAGGCTCAGCCTGTCAGATATTTATTTTCCGCTTAGAAATCACGGCAATCATCTATATTGGCAGGTAATGTTACATTACCTGTAACAGCCTCAAAATACACACCCACATTCCACCCGAAGCTATTTCTGACACAAAAATGGCGTCACACCGAGCCTGACCCCTGTCAGCGACGACAGGACCGCTCCTGTCATTGCCGCCTGGGGAATGTTGCATCAAGAATAAAAGAAGAATTTTCATCTCTCGCCTCCGCTAATTTTGAAAAAGCACGTTACATCTATAAATCAATACTGACGTGCGTTCCATCATCACAAATGTCAGGGGTTGAGACGAGGTTCAACAAAGAGAATATGCGTCATTTAATGTCTCCACAGAACAGGGGTTACTGTTGGACAACATTTGCTTTATCTCGCTGCTCGTTGCATACTTGTGTGACGCCAAAGAAAACCTGAAAAACCCTTGAAGGTTATTTTCAACTCCATTACTCTGACATGCCACATGTTTCCAGACAAACGAGTATTTTGAGATGTTTTAAGCCAAGAACCTGTTCCCTCCCACAGCATTGGTAAAATTGCGCGGCAGCTCCTTCTTGCCTGATTTGTGGGACGAAATCAGTGTTAATGACTCACAGACACATGCAAACTTGCTCCAAAGAGAACATTCAGCCTCTGTCTGCTTAACAAGACGAAAGGATTCACGTCCATGCCATTCCTCAGCAGGACAACAGCTGAGTAGGAGAACAAGACCTCTTTGAAATGTACAGTGTTTTAGAAAAAAGCAGTCTTTAAGAAACAAGTCCTCTGTCTGGATTTATGCTTTTTGTACAATCTTAATATTTTAACACTTAACTCTGTTTTTCTTTTTCAGCTTGGGCGTTGAAAAGAGCCAGAATTGACCTGCCCCTGGAGTGACCATGATGAAGAAACTGATTTCCCACCGGCTGCTGAAACTCACTCCTTTTGTCTTTGGGCTAGTTTTTGTAATGTGGACTTACAGGTGAGTGAAGTGGGAGAGTACTATCGTTATTGTCATAACTGTTGTTGTTATTATTAGTAGTACCGGTAGATTTGGCATCAGAATTTCTCGTCAGTGGAATCTTTGAGTATTGATGTGCTCTTGGACATTAGTCAGTCACAAGATACCTGGACTCAAACAAGGAACTTTGTGGTTTCTGAGTGATTGTTATATGTTTTTAGTCATGACGCCCCTTTGATTATTACTACAAAATTTTGATGTATGGTAGATGATAATATGCCAAACTGAGAGGGGCAAGCATCATTCTCAGATTGGAGGGTTAAAAAACGATCAAGAAATTGAAAATTGAATTTGATTGGAATTAGGCTATGTGGGGCTACCAAGGGCTGCCTGTTTGATACGCTCTTCTGAAACATTGAACTTGCTGGGTTTGTGCTGAGATGCACATTATCAATAATCATCTATTTGAAGACACTGATTAGGTTGATGATTTCTCTCAATAATCATCAACAACGTCAACAAGGTGGGAAACAGATATCAATATTCAGCACTTAACTTCTATGAATCTCATTTACTGTTAAATTTTCAGACAATCACTTCCATACTACATTTAATAGGAAAAATGTCCCATTTTCAATAGCCACTGAATAACCTCTAAAATAAATAGGAACTATTTTGCACCTTGTTTCAAAACTTCATCACGTATGTAATGTCATAAAAAAAGCACCATATACAGTATATCTTAAATAAATTTTGTCACATTTTGAACTTATGACCCAATCAGGAGCATATTCGGATAAAATCCGTATAAAAACCAACAGCTGTGCTGTCCACGGACCCGTCGCATTGGATGCTAAACTACCTGCACCTCGCCTCATCCCGGCCCAGCTGATCGGTTCCCTTTTTCTCGTCTTGAAGTACAGTGTTAGCAGCAATCATCATTGCCTCTTTGACAACTCCTACGCCTGAAAACGCCTTCTTCTTCTTGATCAGAAAATATGTTGGAAAGCTGCCTTTAGCTCACGGGCTTTTTCTGCCCGTTGTGCCGTCACCACGGTCGCCCCGTAAATGAGACACTCGCAGGTGTCTTTCACAGTCGTAAACAAGAACTTTTCCTCCCACTTGTTGTGAAAGTGATACATTTTCTGTCTTTTTACTGCCATGATTTGGGGTTGTAAACTGTATTTAGATCCCATATTCGCTGCGCCCGCTAGCTTACTCCCCACTCGCACTGAGGTTTTGTCATGCGCACAATATTGACTGTTGAATTGGAGTAGATCCGAGTTCACCCAAACTTACCTACAATTCATGTATAATGAAGATTTTATTAGGACATTATGATTTTAAAATCTAAATAAATTGTATAAGTGAGATTAAAAAATAGCAACTTAAAAAAAAATCTAATTTTAGACGCAGCGAGTTGTGCTATTTTTAGAGGAGCCCTAGGCTGTGCTCCTTGCGGGCACCGTGTCGGTGACCCCTGATCTAAGAAATTAGCCAGAAAAGGGTCAAAATACTGTAGAAAAACAGAGGTTCACAATGATAAATGGATATGTTCATATGCTATTGAAACGCAAGTGCCACATACCGTAGAGACATACCAAAGATTCTTTTGACTCTTTTAACGACTGTCGGTGACTAATTGTCAGCAGTGTCTTCACTTGTATTTGAATTTGTTAAAGGTCACATTCATTCCAGAAAAAAAACAGAATGGTGAGCACAGCTGTTCTTGGCAATTCACAGGCCGGCAGATATACAGAAGGAGGAGGTGAAAACTAAGATGAGTGCACCCACGTATCCCAAAGGATGCGGTCCAGGAGAGATTTGTGAGTGCCGTCTGTATAGAGCTGGACTGTGGGTGGTGGATGAATTCAGCTGTTTTTCAACTCAGCTGCAACATAGCTGTAGCATGCAAATTGTTAACTGTGTCCTGTGTGTTTGTGCGTTTTTATATCTTGCATCTTCTCCACAGGGCCTATGAATTTCCATCCACACCAAAAAGAGGGACGTTTCCTGTCGGTTAACGGAACACGGAACTTTCTGGTCTCAGCCTTTCTTGAGCATCGGACAGTCAGCCGACAGGTTTGGTGATTTTACTGACCTGCTGGGAGGGGTCGTGTGCGAAAGAGCGACTGGCTCAGTTCTGGGCTTCTTGGGATTCCAGGGTTTGTGTTCTCATTGAACCGCAGAGAATCATGAGTATTTATGCCGAAGGGGTGGCCGTGTTTCTGCCCTTTCCTGATGTCCTTTACCTTATGTTTGCCAAGACCTGTGTCTAATTTGACGAACAACAGTACCTCTCAACAATAAATGTCTACCGTCCTCTCCTATGACCCCTGAGAATGTATGCAGTCATTTAATCAGAGCTGAAGCGTCTTGGCTGAGAAGCAAAGCATCTTTTACAGCCAACCAGGTCCATTTACTATAATTCAACTTCATACAAGGATTTTTGTCACGTTTCAGGTTCGTGTGATCGCTGTAATACTGAGGAGTGATGAGATCCAGTACCAGTGTGTCTTCTGCTGCGAGAAGAAACGCCACTTCTCCCAAGCCAGTGTTGACATCCACATGGACCACTATGGCTTTGTGTTTGGCACGGCTGACATCATGTGCCCAGTCCCCTCACACTGTGACAAGCCATCCTATGTTTCTGTGACTACTGACAAAAATCCAGGTAGCCATCATGGAGGCTTTGTACGCTTGGCTTACTAAAATGTGTTTGCTTCATGACTGATTCATGCCAAATATTTTCTCCTCCTGTGATTCAGGCTCCAAGCCAATGGTGTTTATGGAGGTATGGAACCAGGAGGTGAAGAAAGAAAACTTCACCCATAACTTCTCTGTTTGCTTCACGGCCATGTTTGACTACGACAATGCTCTGCAGGTACTTGAGAAACATTTGTTATCCAGCAATTTCACAATTCCACATGTTTACAGCTTGACTGACACTTGATCCGTGCAGCTAGTGCAGACTGTGGAGATGCTGAAGATCCTTGGGGTGAGCAAAATTATTGTCTATAGGACCACCTGCAGCCCACAGGTACAGCAGCTACTGGACTATTACACAGAAAAAGGTGGGTTGGGTTACAGCTTTTTGGAGGAATATGCTGTGGCCACAAATATTTGGCAGCTAGTTGCAGCAACTTAAGAAGATAGTGTTGTCGTCATTCAGCGCTTCAAAGTTTGTGGCGTCGCCAATTGCTAGGTCGAATTCTACCAAGACTGATGGGCTCACACCGAGTCCACCGTCCTAAGATGAAATCTCACAAAAACTCCTGAGT
Source organism: Carapus acus (assembly GCA_900312935.1). NCBI lineage: Eukaryota > Metazoa > Chordata > Actinopteri > Ophidiiformes > Carapidae > Carapus > Carapus acus. Next base: position 17,293 of record OMPJ01010750.1, read on the forward strand.
ACTCCAAATTGACAACGACAGCTTTCAAAATCAACTAACACCATAATACATTTTGCAGATGAGGTCTATGTTCAACATGTCCATATGGTTTTATAAACAATGTATGCAATGTTGGTGTCACCTTTGAGGGTTTGATAACTTGAACTTAACAAAGACCATGCTCAGCATGTATTCTTCTTGTGTTTTAGGCTTGATGGAGGTAGTTCCTTGGTCTATGTCCAAGTATTTGACCGTGTCTATAAGCTGGTTGCCTTCTATAAGTCCTGGTGACATGCACTACCATGGTCAGATCCCTGCCATCGGCGACTGCATCTACAGAACCATGTACCACACTAAATACTTGGCTATGCACGACCAGGATGAACTCTTCCTGCCTCAGCTAGAGGACAAGTACTGCAAAAATCTCCCAAAATTATCTGAGGTATTAATTCCTTCTCCTGGCATCTGAGCGTGACTTTTGTGATCTGTATCAATCTCTCCTCAGTTGGAACGAGTTGCTTCCAGTTCTGGAGGAGACTTACGGGCCTGACTTGTGTTACAAATTCAAAAACCACGTGTTCCCGAACAGCTACAAGCTGCCACCTCCCAACTCGCACTTTTTCCAGCACCCTTACCACGGCTGCTGCAAAAGCTGGGAGAAGGTTCCTGGGGTCAACATCTTTGATCACCTCTACTACGAACCACCCATTCATGTCCATCAAAGCTACAAGGACATGTACAACCCCAGGACTGTGTATGTAGGCACTGTCCACGGACTGATCCAAGCAGAGAAGAGCTGCGTTTGGGTTTCTGACGATATTGCGCATATGTACCATACCAGGTAAAACAATTTTTGGCATTATACATATCTGCATCCAATTAGAATGCAATTAGACAATGTGACCTGGTTGGTTGTTGAAGATGTTTAGTGCATCATCCCAAGAGGCTTCTTCATAGCTTATGACTGAATGACTCTAAATCACAGGTATTATCCCTCGTTTGTTGTGTAGAGGATTACACTCAGGTCGTTAGCCACACAAAAAACTACTTAAATTGTTGATCTGAGAGGTCATTCCAGTTTAGGCAGTAGCTGTGGATACTATAGCTGTGGATGGTTAGTGTCAGTCACTCATGATCACATGTTCTTGGGTGTGAGCGCGACTCTTCTGGGAAAGGAAGTCGGCCTCTTGGACGAAGACTGAAATGCATTGCAAATTGTTGTGGGAGCACAAGGGCTATTGACCCAGTGGTGAGTAATGTTGTTTTCTCTTTTTGCCGTAGACCTGCTTGGCAGCCCAAGCTGTCGAAGGAGTATCTCACTTATGATGACAGACTGCTTGGCTACAAAGCTCGCCTCGTCCACAAAGTAAACATCGTACTCAAAGAGGTTGGCATCAAGCCCGAGGGCCACAACGACAACTTGATACTGTAGCCTGTGAGAACTTCATCAGATGAGGGAGAATTACTGGACCTCATGTTGTTATGAGGACTTTGCAGAACCCGACGCCACTGAACTTGGACAGGTGACAAAGAACATTGTTATTGTGTGGGCCGCCTGCCATCGCCTATGTTTTCTGTCACAAAATTTACCTGACCTAACAAACCTATTTTCCCTGGTTTTTAGCACAGTAGTTGAGGCACACAGTGAAAACAGAAAATTCTACCTATTTATTGCAACCTAACATAGTTACTCAAAAAAACATTTCCCCTCTGCACGTCAAAGCAATGACACAATATTGGATGAGTCCCCCCAGGATGCATGTCTATGTACTGTTTTTTCACATGTAATATTTTTAATTCTGTTGTAGGTTTTAAAATTTGGGGGTTCAGTCTAAACCAAAAAAAGAGAAAAAAAAGATGCGTTCAAGACGGGCAAGGCATGTCCTCACGATGGTTCTTGCACTCTGCATCCCCCCCATAAATTAGGGAAATTCTGTGTATTTGTTGTGGTGGTGATAAATAAAGGAGTTTTGTAACAGGTTGTCTGTCATTCATTGAAATGGGAGAAAAGTAAATAGCAAATATTGCCACTGAAAAAATGTTTCAAATTAAGATTTGATGCTCCAGATGGTCAAGGTCTTAGATTTGAAATCCATGTGTGGTGCAGAGGTCGTAGAATTGTAGTGCACACTTCACAACCACCCACACACGTTCCCCAATGTCCTGTAGAGACTGTGTTATCCTCAGCGACTGAGGGAGCATCATTAACTGTGTCCATAAGGATGCAACTTGTTTGTCAGTCTCTCAGCAAATACGCATTATGGCCTCAGCCACTGTGTCCTCTGACTCCCCTCTGGAGAGACCAGAGAGATGCAGAGCTCCTCTCCACAGGGAACAGAGGACGAGCATGATTAGACCACTGAGGACAGCAGCACGCGAGGCATGGGGACAAAGACAAGGGAGGATAACAATTGTACCTCATTAGAGATGTCCAATAATATCGGCCCACCGATATTATTGGCCCGATATTGGCATAAAAATGTAATATCGGTATCGGATTTTTTTGCTTTAAAACGGATAAAATAAAAAACGATAAAAATACAATAATGCTTGCTTTACATCGAAATAGTGCCTATGCGCTCCTGAAGCGTTTACCGGCTCAGATATCGGTATCGGCTGTTATCGGTATCGGTAAATTGACAGTTTGCCAATATCGGCATATCGGATATCGGCAAAAAAGCCAATATCAGACATCCCTATACCTCATACAAAGTGAAAGTACAAGTAACACAATTTAGGACAAATGTCTCACTGTAAATCAGTTATTTTAAGCGTATATGACCCTAAAACTCCACCTACCACCACGCATGCCAATTACCTGTACAGCACCCGCCAAGCTTATGCTGCGTTCCATGCTACTCATAACTCGTAATTTATCATGTAAAAGTGGGCGGGGCTACAGCTAAACCTGTGAACGTACAACTGTAGTCAACAAACCAATACAAGGTACCTCACAATTACAATCATTTTGCACATTTAACAATTACTGGAGTTAAATTGACCCCAAAGATGAAAGGAAGTCAGTAGATTTGAAGGTAATAGAAATGCTAAATTGCTAGTACTAATGTTGTATCTGAGCATTTTTCCTCTGTGCTGTTTTTTTTTCAGATGCTTTTTTTCATGACATGGAGGCCAAAAATTGTACATGATGTCATTGTAGCTCGACTCTATTGAGGTGGAGAACAGTACTTACTGCGAAAGTGGACGGAACAGGGCTCAAACGCTCAGCCCAATCAGGCCACCACTGTAGAACAGGTGCTCAGAGAAAGTGGCGGGAAAACAACAAAGACAGGGAGCTCCCAGCAAAGGTTGTGGGCGTGGCGCTGGGAAAAGCGGCAGCCGTGGCCACATCCACCTGTCACGGGCGTTATGTTCCAAAGGCACCCGCCATAGGTGAAAATTCGTAAAGTAGAGACAGAATTGATTAAAGTAAATAATCAGGGTACAGATTGACCCTCTCCGCCATCGAAAGCGTCTTTCTCTGGCCCCTTGAGTCACTGCCAGAGTGTTGAGAAGGTGCAAGACGTTTTGGCAGCATTGTTAAGGTTTCAATAAAGTCACAATGTAACACTAAAACCACAAATAATGCTGCCCAACACCGATAAAGATGCTGTAGATGCGTACGCAGACAGTGAACTTAACTGCGTAGGTTGCTAAGAGCTATGTCTCAGGTACTGGACTGTATTTTTTGTATTTTTTTGATGATGTTGAAGCATGCTACTGTACTGCATTCCTTTTCTTTCTATCTATCTATCTATCTATCTATCTATCTATCTATCTATCTATCTATCTATCTATCTATCTATCTACTGTATCTGTCTGTAGAGGGTGAGGGGGGGGTCATCAGCCAACAATGACCTCCGATGCGTTTATTATCCTTTACTTAATCACTCACAAGTAATTTCTTTTTAGGTTAGAAAATGTTTCAAATCATCCAGTTTTTCTAAATGTAATATAACATTGAACATTACATTAAATGTGTGGTCATGTACTGTGTGTGTTTGCATATATTTGCATACACAAACTATACACATAGATGTGTAGATGTGTAGATAGACGTTCTGATTGTTGATTACTGATATCTTTTTAATTTGACATCACATTTTTACAAATGCAGATCCTGGTTAGGATGGAAGACGCAGACACAAACGTCAGAGATTT
>OMPJ01010751.1:0-15771 GCA_900312935.1 Carapus acus
AAAAGGTCATACACACACAAAAGCACGCACACAGAAAATGATGTGGGAGTGCGCGCGCGCACACATACACACACGCACACAAACGCACACACACACACACACACACACACACACACACACACACACACACACAAACACACACACACACATACACACACATCACTCATCACTCTCATTCTCTCCACAGTGTAATTTTCGTAGTAACAATTATGAAAATAATATTATCATTGTTATTTTCATCATTAGTAGATAAGTAGGAAGGTGGCTTCTTCCACGAAACTAAATTATAGAATTAGATAAAGAATATAATGATAGTTATAATTGTAATAGAGGTTGTAGTTGAAATGGTTGTAACAACAGTATTGATAGTGGTTGTACTGTTATATACAGTATATAAAGGTAATAAGTAATTATTCTCGTACACTCACAAAACACTCAATGAAGTGAGAGAAGGTTTCGACATTCGTTTGGTGACAGAGAGAGAGAAAGAGAGGAACAATCAGGAGGACCACAGTGCGTGACCTGTGTGTTTACGCGTGTGTAAGTGTGTGTGTGTGTGTGTGTGCCCTCTCTATTGATTTCTGCGTTGTGATGAATTAAAGTTTCTATAAGTATGGAGTAAAGAGGAAGTGCTCAGATCAATTATCCATCAGTTGGTAATCACAGCGAGGAATTAAAGCTGATGATGTCAGCATTCCTTCACTTCATCACCTCACCCACACACACACATGCGTACACACACACAAGCACGCACACACATCTTCATCCCCCAATCTGATGCTCCAGAGGCTGAGTGCTCCACCATGTGCAATCTGGGTGTCTGTGCGCATTATGAGTCTTTATGTGTCCAGCATTGTGTGTGTATGTGTATGTATGTGTGCGTGTGTGTGCGTGTGTATACGTGTGTGTGTTTGTGTGTGTGTGTGTGTAAGAGAGAGGGAGAGAGAGAGAGGTTTAAGTGAAACCAAGCTTTTAGTAAAAATCCCAGTCGGGACATTTGCTGAGCTCAGCTAATGTTTAGCTCTGTCAGCTGTCCACAATCCACACACACACACACATACACACACACACACACACACGCCTGCGCGCACACACACACACAGACACGCACAGATACACTCTCGCCTCAGATGAGCATTGTGCGGTTTTGTGTTTTGACTTCTTCTGTCTTTGTGTCGCATACACGTCTGTTCTGTGTCCACAACGGGTGTGTATGTGCTGTCCGAGAGAGGGTAGAGATTTTTTCGGCAGGTTTGATGGAGCAGCGTCCCTCCGATCTGTGTGTCCGCAGGCCGGACAGGTCAATTCCTGCATCTCATCATCTACACCAGCCTGACCTTCTTCTGCTTGCAGTGCTTCATGCAGATCCCCTTCGGCTACATCCCCCCACACGGTAAAGACCCTCTCAAGACCACTACTGGGCCTTCACACAGCATCAGTAGAGAGGAGATGTTACACAATGATTGGACAAAGACAGGACAACCATTAGATAAGGACTCTGCGACTATCTAACAAAAAGTGGACAAAGATTGCACCACATGTGAAAAAGGCGTAAGGCCACAATAGACACTCATGAGACACATGAGACCCTAAGTATAAATGTAAAATCAGACAAAAATGATCTTAAGAACAGACAACATTTGGCTACCATTAGAAATGCTGGCAAAGATTTTCTAAAGACAAATTTGCAAAGATGTCTGCACACCGATGCTGTCAATGACCTGTGCTTTGTCCTCCACAGTGAGTGGACACTGGGACGAATTCTTCTACCATGTGGGGGTTGTGAGGTACACACACAAGTGCACACAAACACACCCACACTCATGTCCCTGTTGGCAGGGTGCTCTTCGCTGACTCGGCATTTGTGTGTCTCCAGGTTCAGACTGGTGGACGCCGGGGACGTTGTGCGTCTCCTGGCTCCGGACGCCAGCCTGTGTGTCTCCTCGCTCTTCGTGCTGAAGCTCTGCAGGAAGCTGCTACGCGCCGTGCCGCCGGTCACTCCACAGGGCAACTGCATCGTGCCCTCTAACCCTGAGGTAACCATGGCAACACTCTCCATCCATGCGGCCCACATGAACGCGCAATAAATAACAACGACACTTTGCCTCCGGCAGGGAGCGGAAACCTCTGACAGCGAGTCAGACGATGGCAGCGACATCTCGGAGGACTCGTCCAATGACAGCTCCGACGACAGCTCCACGCCGGTGCAGACACAACCCCCACAGTTTGTCCAGAAACTGCAGGTGTTTGCTTCCGGTGTAAGGCTGCTGCTCTCCACCATCATGAACACAGCTGGCAAGGTGGTTGTCACCATACAGCTGGGACTGGCAGGTACACCACGTGTGTGTGTGCGCGTGTGCGTGTGTATGTGTTCAGTGACACTGTACACGATACTGCATGTCATATGTACGGGATAATGTACGCGTCGGAGGTCATTGTTGCTTGATTGGTGATTATCTGCACAGTGACCGACGACAAGGGCATTATTGCGCTTATTACACGGCTTAAAACATTAATGAATAATACAGTTGTCAGAAATAGTTCATAACAAGGCTACTTTCATTTTTCTGCAAAGGTGTAGGCTACAATACTTTCATCTTCGCAAGAAAATAGTGCCGTAATGGCTACGGGTACTCTGCTTTTACATTCGCGCCTCTGTCACTTCTACCGACGCGTGTTTGTCGCCGCAGCCTGAAGTACACGTATCATACTTACCCACGCATCGAAAGTTTCATACTTCCCAAATATGCTAAAAATGATTCTTAAATTGCTCATGTTGACGAAGCGTGACGCGGGCAACAGTGCGTAAACAATCCAGAGTGGAACTAAATGGTGTGGCGCGATACTAAAAAAAACAATATCATGTATGTAATACTCTGTATGTAATTTCGATGATCAAGATGATACTATTACAACTACAGCAAAAAATGATCATAACAACAGTGTGTTTGTCTCTCTCGTGGTAGGCGTGGTGCTGCCCTCCTTAACCTCAGCGGTGTACCTGAGTGTGTTCCTGGCCCTGGTGTGTGTGTGGGTGTGTGGAGGCTCTGTGGGGCTGCTGCCCTTCAGCTCTCTGTGTGTGATGATGAGCATCTTCAGCGCAGGACACCTGCTCAGTCTCTACGTCTACCAGCTCCCCCTCAGTCAGCAGCTGGTACCGCCCCAAGACATCTACGCCAGGTGACTGACAGGCAGGATTAGATGGAGACCCGACCTCAGCGTGTCACACGCTTTCCGTTCTTCTCTCTCTGCGTTCTTCAGGCTCTTCGGGATGACGGGCGTGGTCCGGACAGACAGTTTGTCTCCGTACAGCCTCGCCCTGCATCGGAAGGTCAGCTGGCCTGACTTCATCAATCCCCTGGTGCTGCTGCTCCTCTATTATACCCTGCTGGCCTTGCTGCATCGATGGGTGCACCTACCCATGGAGGCAAGTGTGTGTGTGTGTGTGTGTGTGTGTGTGTGTCTGTGTGATGGGCACAAGGTCAAAATCATACCGCAGGTAGTATGGCTCAGTGCCTTGAGCTACCTCTGACTGGTGGTGGCGTCCCTTAGGAAGAGGACAGGCAGGTCTCTGACAATCCCGTGGAGAGTCCAGAGTCTCCACCTAGCTTCTCCAGGATCATCTACATCTCAGGAGACAAGCAGGAGGTAGCTAAGTATCTTCTCAGACCTTCTCTGGCAGCTTTGCAGTGTGCTTAAACAAATACTTATAAGCAGTGTGCATCTGTGTGTGTGTGTGTGTGTGTGTGTGTGCACGCAACTTTGAAAAGCTCCTGAGCAGCACAGATGATGACACCTACCTACCTGATGAGGTACCTTTTATTTCTAACCATCACATCTTAGCCTCTAGTCTAGACTCTGTATTTCCTCATCGTCATCATGATCTTCATCCTGAATTTTTGTCTCTTTGCCCAGCCAATGATCTTGCTGAACGACAACATCTGGCAGGAGGTGCACACCAGTGAGCTGGGCTCTCTGCTGGGGGTGACGGGTTACTCCAACTGCCACCCGCCGCCACACTATGAGGACAAACACTTGCCTTCCCATGGTACACACACACGCGCATGCGCACACACACACACACACACAATGTTGCTGATTCCTGACATGACCATGATGTTGGTGGTCCCACAGTTGGTCAGATGGTCTGACATCATCAACAGATTCTCCACAGACCTGCTGTTCACATCAAGGTGTCCTCCTCTCTCTCTACACAGAGCCAGAGGATGCAGAGAAGGTAGAAGAGGCAGCGAGAGACAGTGAGGAGCCTCCACCCTCTGGTCCAGGGGGCATAGTCATCTTCGGCCGCCTCTTGCAGAAGCACAGCTACGTCAGTGCCCTCATCATCATGATGGTAACAGTTTGTTTAAACCAACCTGGAAATCTGACTCAGCATGCCCAGCTTGATGTTCTGCTGATTCTTTTGGTTCTTTCCATCCCTCATACTGGCATGGAAAGGTCCCACAGAGGACCTAGTATTCGGTCTTCAGAAGATCTGACTTTATATCATGCATTGCAATCTCCTCCCTCCCAGATCTGGAGTATCACCTACAACAGTTGGCTGACCTTTGCCCTGCTTGTGTGGTCCTGCGTCATTTGGATGATGCGTGACCGCCGTAGGTACGCCATGATGTCCGCTCCGTTTCTGGCCGCGTACGGCACCGTGCTGGTGCTGCTGGGCTTCCTGAGCGGGCTGCGTCTCAGCCGGGCCGAGCTGTACCCGGGTCTGCCTGCGGCAGTCATTGTGGACTTTGACCTCACCAGCTACCACCCTGCCCCATGTGTCCACCTAGCAGCCAAGGTGAGGAGGCACGTGGATGTGAACAGGCGTTGTGATCCTCTCTCCCCTCACATTCATGGGTTCTGATGACTCACGCTTTCTCCACCAGGTTCTGTACACCTTCAGTTTCTGGTTGATGTTCCGGCAGCAGCTGCAAGAGCGGCGGGAGGAGAAGGTCCTGAAGGCCTCCACGGAGTCTCTGGATGAAGTGACTATGGGAACAGGTGCTCAGAGAATCAGAAAATCAGACTTCACACCCTCATAGACCTGTGATGTTTCATGCAAGCTTTCACTGGATTCACACCTTCTCCTCTTCAGTGGAGGAGACCCAGCCCTCTCCTCTGGTGGCCATGCTGATCTCGGCACTGAAGGGCACCCTGGTCAAATATTGGATCCTCTTCTGCTGCTCCATGTTCTTCGTAGTCAGCTTTTCTGGCAAGGTAGGGTTAGGAACCCTCAGAGGGTCCCCCTTCAGAGGGTCCACCATGACCACACGGCTGGAGTGTTGGATTTCATCTCTGAAGTTCTGACCTTTGTGCAGGTGGTGGTCTACAAGATCCTCTACATTGTCCTGTTCCTCTTCTGTGTGGTCCTCTACCAGGTCTGAGAAGACTCTTCCTTACTGAGAACTGAGATGAGGAGATGAGACACACACTCAAACAGCAACCATTCACACACACCTAAACACACTCCAGTGCTTTGCTTACACGTTCATAAATAAAATTTTACCGTAACTCATATCGATTGTGACTCATAAACTCTTTCACACACACACTCACGCACACACACAGGATTTTGCGGCTATTTTCCTGTTTTTCCCCTTCGCTTTGTGTTTCTGCTGACCTTTTAACACTCATCCGCCACTTAGCGAGGAGCTTAATGGCCTCGGAAAAGGTCGGAGACCACATCACCGACATCAGCAGCAGGATATCGCACAGCTGAGCATGTGATGAAAAGAGGAGGAGGACGACGATGAAGGCCCCAACGGGCTGCACATGATTCAGACCTGCTGTATCTTGTTTTCACTGATGATGTCCACCATTTTGTGCGTGTGTGTACGTCCCTAGGTCCGGTATGACATGTGGCGTCGGGTTCTGAAGACCTTCTGGGCAGTAGTGGTGGGCTACTCCATGTTGGTTCTGATCGCCATCTACATGTACCAGTTCCGAAGTGTGTCGGCGCTGTTCAGGCAGATCATGGGGATGTCTGAGGAGGGGTGAGTGTGTGTGTGTGTGTGATTGCGCGTGTGTGCTTGTTTGTGAGTGTGTCCTCACAGCCGTGACGTGGTTCTCCTGTAATCCGGCAGCCTTCGTGACCTGGGTCTGGAGCGGTACCGGACCGTGGAACTGTTTGCCCGCATTCTCCTCCCTGCAGCCTTCCTGCTGGCCTGCATCCTCCAGCTGCACTACTTCAACGATGACTTCCTGTCGCTCACCGACCTGGAGAACGTGCCGGTCAGACAGGAGCCACGGTGAGTGACGAGTCTGTGACACGGTCAGAGAAAAGGTCAGAGGTCTGAGGTCAGGCACACACACACATCAAGGAACAGTTGTTGAAAGTTTATGGTTACATCGAGATGTTACACATACAAAGCTGTGTGAGTCAGCCAGAGTCCTTCCATTAAAACTGAGACCAAGATGATGATGATGATGATGATGATGATGATGCATCTTCTTTCCCTATCCAGAGAGAAAGAGCTCAAAGCCTCAGTTGGTGTGATATCTGAGATGTAAGAGCTTCATGACTGAATAGTGCCATGTTGCATGTAGAGTTTGGTGTGTGATGTCAGATTATTAATCATATTTCTCTCTTTAATGCGATTTTCAGCATTAAGGAGAACATTGAAAAGCTCCAGAAAAGGTGAGAAGTCCTCACATTCCTAATGTCCTCATGTGCTTCAAAGTTGAGGTTTCATCTTCTCCTCCAGACTGGTGAAGGAGCAGAACAATGTGAAGAGTGTGGAGACTCTTGATGGTGTTGGACTCCGGGGCTCAATGGACAAAGGAGATGAGAACATGGAGGAGAAGACTGCAGATGGTGAGTATGTCTCCTCTGCCTCACAGCACACGCCCACAACATGACCTTTATCTTAACTTTCCATCTAGCTGAGAGCATCCCTGATGCTCCAGAGGACAAGTGGGGCATAATCGTGGACCGGCTGTGCCTGCTGCTGGTTGAGGCTCTGTTGGGTCTGCAGCGGGTCCAAGGGATGGTCTGGAGACTTATGGAGCTTCACTGCCTGAAGATTGTATCCAGTGGCATTGTTTGGGTGTCTCTTCAAGAGGTGGGACCTTTTCAGCATCCTGACACTCTGTCTGCATGCTTCTCCATCAGAAGCTGAGGAACCCTGCCGGTTTTTGTCTGGACAGGTGTCTCTGATGAACTTTCTCTTCCTGGTGCTGTGGGTGTTTGCTCTCCCATTTCCACGGATACGACCTTTAGCCTCCAGTGTCTCGGCTGTGTGGGCCTGTGTCATGGTGGTGTGCAAGATGTTCTACCAGCTCAAAGTGATCAAGCCCCTGGAATATTCCTCCAACTGCACAGCTGTGAGTGCTCCCTCATAGGTTCAGGATATGTCGGAGGTTCCTCAGAGATGTTTGTTAAGACCAACCAGACCTTCTGTCTACTCAGAATCTGGCACCATCGAACACCTCAGGCCTGGGTGGCGAACTGGAGCCGGGTGGGAATATGATGGAGCTCCTCAGGAGGTCCATCCTCTACGTGGAGCCAGTTGACCCAGTCTACTGGTGTGGAGCTCTGCTGAAATGTGAGGGACGGATTCTCCCCTGCCTGAGGGTAGGAAGAACTTCTCTGTGATCCTCTAAGCTAAGCTGCATTGAGAAGAACACCAGGAAAGTTGCTTTGTATTTGGTAGAACCATTTGCTGGTGTTGGGCCTGCTGGTGTTTGAGGCCACCGTACATCGCCACCAGCTTTACTACCGGCTGCGGAACGACCTGAAGGCCCCGCCCTTCAGCATCATCTTCCAGGGCATCACCAGGCAGCACCTGGACCACGGCGTGCTGCCCTGCATCAAGTACTTCATCAACTACTTCTTCTACAAGTTTGGGCTGGAGGTATAGTTGGAGACTCTTCCCATATGCGTCGCTTTAAGCTAGGTGGTGTAGCCACTTTGCTGACCTTGCCGGTATCTTCTCAGATGAGCCTCATCGTGGCAGTCAACGTGATAGGTCAGCGGATGGACTTCTACGCTCTGCTCCACTCCTGCGCCCTGCTGGTTGTGATCTCACGGCGCCGCAGGAAGGCCATTGGGGAGGTGTGGCCCAGATACTGCTGCTTCACGGCTGGCCTGATGGTCCTGCAGTATCTCCTCTGCATCGGGATTCCCCCAGCCCTGTGTGTGGGTGAGGAACGTCCAGAACATCTCATCACCCACCAACTACATCTCCCTGTAGTGTGGACATACATCTACTGTATATCCTCAGTACTAAGATCTTACATTCAGATCTGTGTGTGTGTGTGTTTTGTCTCAGACTATCCCTGGAGGACATCTGTCCAACCTTTAACGTCCAACATCATCAAGTGGCTCTACCTGCCAGACTTTGCAATGAGACCAAATCCTTTATTCATATTCTGTGAGTCCCTTCGCCTCCTCTTATATCTCCTCTCCTCTTCTGCTCTGTGCCATTCCTCTCCTCTCCTCCTCTCATTTCTCCTCCTCTTCTCCACAGACGATCATCTCCTCCTGCTCTGCGCCTCTCTGCAGTGGCAGGTGTTTGAGGAGGAGAACCGTGCGGCGGTGCGTCTCCTGGCTGGAGATAATGTGGAGATTAGCCGCAGCCTGGACCCCTGCTCCTTCAACCAGTTCATCCCTGTGGACAATTTCCTCCACTGCAGGTCAGAACATCACCATCCTCAACAGCAGCACTGTAGTGGGGAGCATGACCATTTTATCCGGAGCATTAAAACACTGACGGTTTCCAGCCAGACCTCCCGTGATGTATCCCGCCCGCCATCTCAGGCCCCTTCCTCAACCCCCCTCTGAGTGCTTTTATAGCTTCCTGAAGGTTTGAAGGTATGGGCTCCAGGTGGAGGATTAGGAGGCAATCATGAAGCTTTGTGGGGATTGAGGGAGCACTAAGGGTGTGTGTGTGTGTGTGTGTGTGCGTGCGTGCTCGTGCATGTGGATGCTGATGAGGCACTCATAACCTGCCTTGAGCCATTTGGTTTATGGATTTTAGTTGAGTTCCTCGGTAGTAAACACCTTCTGACTTCTGACCCTAGCGCTAACTCCAGTAAACAGGAAATAGAAAGATGATTGTCAAGAACGTCAAACAATGATGGTGAAGATGATGATGATGATGATGATGATGATGATGGTAATGATATGTAGTCATGAAGATGATGGTGATTGTGACGGCGATGGTGACGGCTGATGTCAAAGTTTCTTCTGGCGTTCTGATGCTAGCCTTTCTGTATCTACTTTGCTTCTCAGGTCCTACCTGGACATGGTGAAGGTCTTTGTCTTCAGCTATTTCTTCTGGCTGGTCCTGTGCCTCATCTTCATCACCGGCACCACAAGAATCAACATCTTCTGCCTGGGCTACCTGGTGGCCTGCTTCTACTTCATGCTGTTTGGTGGCAGCGTGCTGATGCAGCCTGTGCGCTACATCCTGCGGCTGTGGGACTGGCTGATTGGCTACACCTGCCTCGTCATCGCCATGAAGAACCTCCTCTCTGTGAGTCACAGTCCACCTCGCCCTTGGTGACATCAGGGCTCTTGGTTCCTCCTGATGGTCCATACTGTGAGTCATGTTGCATGTGTGAGGCTCAGACCCTCTCATTCATGCCCTCTGTCCATCTTCCTCCTCCTTTTCCCCTGCTTCCTCTCCCCTTTGTTTTATGTTGTGATGGTTCTCAGCTGGGTTCCTGCGCCTACCTGGACAGCCTCCTGAAGAACGGCTGCTGGTTGATTCAGACCTTTAGCATGTTCTGCACCATCAAAGGCTACGACGTCCGTGAGTGTCTGTGTCTGTGAGTGTGCGTGTGCACGTATGTGTGTGTTCTCATGGCCTCTACGTCCCTCAGCTGAGCCGGATGACGACTGTGAGCTTCCTGCGGGTGAGGCCGGCATTGTTTGGGATGCCATCTGCTTCACCGTCCTCCTGGCTCAAAGGAGAGTCTTCCTCAGCTACTATTTCCTCTATGTGGTCTCTGACCTCAAGTCTTCAAAGATCCTGGCCTCCAGGTGAGTACTAAGGACACATCCATGTCTAGCATGTCCTCATAAAGCTCTGAGATTGCTGATTCCCATCTCAAAGGGGTGCTGAGCTTTTCGAGGCCAAGGTGAAAAAGATGGTGGCCGCCAGGCTGGAAATGGAGCAGAAGTCAGTGGAGACGCTGAAGAAACAGTAAGTCACAAGAGATACAGTGAACTTCTGTGATGGGCAGGAGGTCAATTCCTCACCTCTCTACCATCCTCTCTCAGGATGGAGAAGATCAAATCCAAGCAGAAGAAACCCACAGCACAGGTCAAATCCATTCTTCCTGACGGAGAGGACAAGGACCCACAGGGTGAGACAACCACATCACCACATTGTCACCTTTCGTGTCCACATGCACCTGAGATCTTCTGTAGAAAAAGTGTATTTAGGCTTATAAGGAGAGTGATAGATGTTGGTGTTTGGTAGATGTTTGTAGATGTTACTACTGTTCTCCAGGTGCGGATGAGGAGAGCTGCAAGAGAGATGCAGGAAAGTGGTGGAAGCCATGGGTGTCTCAGCCTGGAGGTGAGGAATGTGGAGCACCTTGACGGTGCTCAGTGAGGTGGAGGTGGAGATGCCTCACTCATTGGCATTCTGTATCTTCTGCCGGACACAGTAGAGAACAACTGTGGTTACCACCTCTTTGAGAGTGACAGTGAGGAGGAGGAGGAGGAGGTCCCAGAGAAGAAGGAGGAGAAGCCGCCACCAAAGAAGAAGACAGCTTTCCAGGTGACAGCAGAGCAGAGTCCTCCAAAGCTTCTGCCCCATCCTGTCCCCAGACAATTGACCCTCTGTTTGATCTTCCAGCTGGCGTACGACGCCTGGGTGACCAGCTCCAAATCTGCTCTGAAGGACCTGAAGAGGCAGAACAAGAAGATGAAGAGAGAGGAAAAGAAGAGAGCAAAGAAGGAGCTGCAGAAACAGCAAAGTAAGCAGAGGACATCAGATCCCTCTTACATGCATCTTCATCCTCTCTCATGGTTCAAGTACATCTTGACCATCTGAGGGTCACAGGGTTGATCCTCACCTTAGCGAGAAGGTCACTTCAAAGACACTCACAGCCCAGATGACCCAAATAACAGTGCTCAGACTAGCCCCAGAGGTCCTTCAGTGAGATATTCTCCTCCAGGTCTGGACAGGGCAGACTCAAGTGAAGACGAGCTGGAGGAGAGCTGTGCAGAGGAGGGGAAGGAGGAGGAGAAAGGTAACCACAAATGTCCCTCTAACATCAGCCCAAGGGAAGCCTCTGAGGGACACCTCTAACCAGTGTGTCTCATCTGCTGGCAGAGAACCAGCTCCAACGCCTTGTCAGCACGCTGAAGTTCAGCTGGGTCTTCATCCTGGCACTTCTCAATGACATGACAGAGAGCCTCAACTCCCTCTGCAAGGAAAACCTGGACATCTCCAAGGTGCTGCGCTTTGAGCGGGCCTTACTCGGCCAGCAGCAGAAGAAGGTGAGGTGATGGGACATTGTGATGGTCCTTTGGCCCTCAGTATGAGTACCTTCTGAGTTTCTCCTGACCTGCAGGGCAAAGAGGTGAGCCAGGACAGTGTGAAGCAGTTCTACGAGAGCTGGTTGTCTCGCCAGAACACGTTGTCCTCTCAGGACGACGGGGACGACCCCCTCCCACCCTTGGCTCCATCCCCGCTGCTGGACGTCCCCTCGTCCCGCCATGCCTACATGAAGCTGAAGAGCCAGGCGTCCAGGCTCTCCTGGGGCAGCAGTGTGTCCAGGTAGATCCAGGGCCTGAGGTTCCAGACCCTCCTCTGGAATGCTGTCACTGCAGTAATGTGTCCCTCTGTCCACCTCCAGCTGCATGACAGACGACACCATACTGATGTCTCGCCAGCCCACGCAGGAGGAGCTAGAGGAACCACCTGCTCCCGTCCATCCCAGGCGCAGACTCCTCAAGACACCCAACGTGGATGTACCCTCCTTTGATGATGATGATGATGGTGATGGACCCCCACCAAGGTGAAGAACAAAATGCTTCCTGCTCTCTTTCTTTCTCTATCTATTTCTCTCTCTCTCACTCTCACTCGCTCTCGTGTGTGTACTGTCTCTTACTCTCGCACTCTTGCCACTTCTTCCTCTGACTCTTCTTCTCTACAGCCTTGAGGCTGATGAAAGTCCTCTGCACATGGCGGGTTACAGAACAGAAGAGGACAAGGAAGAGGAGGAGGAGGGTGGGATGATACCAGAACCAGACAGAGAACGGGAGGCGGTGGAAGAGGGGGAACAGCCAATAGAGGATAACACCTGCCCTGACTACCTAAAATGCACCTCTCTGGGCTTCAGAGAGGGCGAAGACCACATGGACCTGGACCTCCCGCCATCCCCGAGACCTCTCAGCCAGGAGACCAGGAACCTGACAGCCAGCGAGCTGCTCCTCAACAAGTAGGTCTTCACAGTAACTGACATGCAAGTCGCTATTTCCTGTCACCGCCTCCCATTTCCTATCTTGACCCGGACCTGGCCGTCTCTCTATGCAGCATGTTCCAGAACGAGGAGATCTCGTCATCGGAGCGTTTTTTCGGAACGCTGCCGGCGCTTCTCAAGCTCCTGCTGGCCCTGTACAACACTATGGTGTCTCAGTCGGAGATGCTGTGCTACTTTGTCATCGTGTTGAATCATGTGGTCTCAGCGTCTCTGCTATCCCTCATTCTACCTGTCCTCATCTTCCTCTGGGCCATGCTGTCTGTCCCCCGGCCCAGCAAACGCTTCTGGATGACCGCCATCATCTACACAGAGGTAGGCCTCCACCACATAAATGCTCGAGGTCGGAGGAACGTCCTCATGTCTCACCTGGTGTCATCTCGATTCAACTCTTATTGTGTTTCTCCTCTTTGCGTGCCTCATCTCATCCCACCTCGACTCCTCTCATCCCTTTTTCCATGTCGCTACATCTTATCTGATGTCTCATCTGCTTTCATAACTTGCCTCATCCACTTGTGTCTCATCACATCTTGGGTCCCGTGTCTCACCGTCGTCTCATTTCTCATCCCCATGTTGTCTCACACTTTTTGTCTCTCTCATGTTCCCTGTCTTGTCTCATCTGGTGTCCCCAGCTGACGGTGGTGGTGAAGTATTTCTTCCAGTTCGGCTTCTTCCCATGGACGACCTCGGCGTATCGCGGCATTAATGCTGAGCGTCCCTTCGCTCTGCCCAACATCATCGGAGTTGAGAAGAAGGACGGCTATGTGCTATTCGACCTCATCCAGCTGCTCGCTCTCTTCTTACACCGCTCCATCCTCAAGGTGCCTGTGCCACACACGTGTCATGGAAAAATCTAGAAAAACAAAGCCAAGGCTATGTGTCCATGAACTGAGTCTGCCGCTGTGATTTGATGAACTCTCCCTGGTGGCCATGGCAACCATTGTCTCAACCGTGTCCATTGTCCTCAACCACTGTCTAAGTGTCGGTTACATTCTGTGATCAAACCTTCATGTGACCGCGGCTCCTCTGTCATGTCCCCAGTGTCATGGGCTGTGGGACAACAAGGAGGTGGAGATGCCCGACTTCTTCAAAAAGCTCAAGAAGAAGGTGGACAAGAAGAAGATGACTGGAGGCGAACGGGCAGGCAGCAGGGGAGAGGCTCCTCAGAGACGCCTCAGGTTCCTGCCCATCCAAGCCTCCACCACCAGCATCTTCTGCCGGCGCAGGAGAGGTCAAGCAGAGGGATGTGAGGGTGAGTGCGAAGGACGGAGATAGAGACAGAGCGCTCGCCGGGGACGTGTGTGAGGCCTCCTGTCCTGATGTGTTTCCTCTAGGAGACGTGAAGCAAAAGAAGCAGCACAAGAAGAGGAGGCACCACAAAGCTCCTCTGACCCGCAGGCAGAGGATCCGGCAGCAAGTCAGAGAGGGGATGCTGCAGGCTAAGGCAGCCATCATAGAAGTGTGAGTGCACCAGCTCATTGTCTGACCTTTGACCCTGACACAAAGTCATCTGGAGGCCAGACCCACAGCTGAGGAGCGCTGTCATAGAGGACAATGAAGAAAGGGTTAACTTGCCTCTCTCTCTCCCCTTTTTCTCTCAGCGCCCTGCACATCTATTTACCCATCAGGCAGTTCTTCTATGACATCATCCACCCTGAGTACAGCCCCGTGTGTGACGTCTACGCCATCATGTTTGTCATCGACGTGGTGAACTTCATCGTCACCATCTACGGATACTGGGCCTTTGGTGTACGACGCACACATACACACAAGAGCACTCACATACACACACACAATGTCAACTCGCTGAATGTGTGCGTGTGTGTGTAGAAATACAGTGCAGCTGCGGACATCACGGAGTCCCTGTCTGAGGACCAGGTCCCTGAGGCCTTCCTGGTGATGCTCCTCATGCAGTTTGGGACCATGATCGTGGACCGTGCCCTCTACCTGAAGAAGTCCCTGCTGGGCAAGTGTGTGTTCCAGGTGGTGCTGGTGTTTGGGATCCACTTCTGGATGTTCTTCATTCTGCCTGGGGTCACAGAAAGGTCAGAGCTCATCCATGGACTTGGTTTGGACTTGGTGTGATGATTGATTGATGAGATGATGTTCCTCCATCCTTTGCTAATCAATTCTCTCTCTCTCTACTCAACTCTTTACGGTCTATTCTTCCTCCCAAAACTCCTCCTTCTCCCTTGCTTTCTCACCCTCTTTGACCTCTTCTCAGTTGTTATTCCCTCTTCTCTTTATTTCCTCCACACCTCTTTGCATTCCTCCTCTATTTCTGTCCTTGCTTCTTCCTCTTCTCCTCCTCAACTTTCTCCTTGACTTTCTTTCCTTCTCCCCATCTCTCCTTTGCCCCTTTCCTCCTGACCATGCTTTCCTTGACTTGTGCGTTTGTCTCCTTATCCTCCTTACCCTCTCCACCTGTCCTCTCCTCCGTTCTTCTACCCCTTGCTTCTTACTTTCTTCTCCCCCACCTCTATTATCTGTGTCTCCCTTTGTCCTCTCTTCATCTCCTTCCTGCTCCTCAGGAGGTTCAACAGGAACCCAGTGGCTCAGCTGTGGTACTTTGTGAAGTGCATCTACTTTGGGCTGTCAGCGTATCAGATCAAATGCGGCTATCCGAACCGCATCCTGGGCAACTTCCTCACCAAACACTACAACTACCTCAACCTCTTCCTCTTCCAAGGGTGAGAGTGGAGGGGAACAGAGGCAGCCAATCAGGATGCAGGTGGGTGTGACAGCTTCTCACCCTCTCTCTCTCCATTCTCTCTCTCTGCCTGCAGGTTCCGGATGGTTCCCTTCCTCACAGAGCTGCGGGCAGTGATGGACTGGGTTTGGACCGACACCACTCTGTCTCTGTCCAGCTGGATTTGTGTAGAAGACATTTACGCAAACATCTTCATCCTAAAGTGCTGGAGAGAGTCTGAGAAGGTGACAGCCTGTGTTTGTGTGTGTGTGTGTGTGTGCGTGTGTGTGTGTGCTCCATCCCTCATTCTGAGGGACAATGCTTCTTCAGAAATACCCCCACACCCCTGGTCAGAAGAAGAAGAAGGTGGTTAAATACGGAATGGGCGGCTTCATCATTTTCGCCCTCATCAGCATCATCTGGTTCCCCCTCCTCTTCATGTCCCTTGTCCAATCAGCTGCCGGCGTCACCAACCAGCCGCTCGATGTCTCCATCCAGCTCAGCATCTCTGGATATGAGGTTGAGACACACTAGCGCACAAACTAGAGGTGATCTGACTGCAAGATGTACTCAGTGTGTGTGTGTGTGTGTGTGTGTGTGTGTGTGTGTGTGTGTGTGTGTGTGTGTGTGTGTGTGTGTGT
>OMPJ01010754.1:0-13479 GCA_900312935.1 Carapus acus
CTAACCGCTCTGTGCGGGCGGCCATTGACTTCCTCTCCAACTAGGCATTAGCAGGGAATGCTAAATGCTAATGCTCCACAATTACTCCAGTGGGACTCTGGCAGCCGGCGTCTGCAGGACGTCACCTGGGGGACAAGATGTGTCCCAGCCTCAAGTGTCCTCAGGGACATTTCCTAACGGGAAAATTACTGTGAACGCGGGACGCTGAGTACAAATGTTCAGTTCGGGACAACAAACACAGACAAAATAAGTTGTCCTGGAGTTTAGACTTAACACGTACACATCGACTTTCTCATACTACCTTGACTGAAACGCACTAATCTCCAGTCGCAGCACACACACGTCTCGTGTTTCTCGTTGGATACCTCATGTTCATGGTGTGACATATAATCATCTGCTCATTGAGCCTGGACTTGCGTTGTTGTCACTGCTGAGCAACCAAACAATTTTTGACACGAGGGCTACGTCCAACAGGGACATAGGGATTGTGACAGTGACACAGTTAACTGGAAACACCACTCTGCATGTGCGTGATATTTATGCTTCTTTCCCAATATGCCACTGTATGACGCTCATAATTCCAGTTTTCCTTAGAATAGGTGTAATAGAAAATTGCAATAAATGCAAGTCAGACATTGATCCCAACTTAGTCTGCATCAATTCACGTTTTTACTGCATCCTCAAGTAGTTGGATGTAAATCTACCAGGATTAGACAAATTGCACCACTTAAGTCACAAAATGAAGTCCCAGCATTGCTCACATAACAAACCGAGACAGACACACATCTTACCGACACTTCCTCTGTCCTCTCAGGTGGACGTACAAATAATCACATTCACCAAGACTGATTTAAACTGTGACTTTATTGACGAGAATGGTCCAATAAATAGTGTGACACAGCCAGAGCATTTGTTCTGTTTAACATCCCATCAGTGCTTTTCTTTCAAAGTAACAGGGTCAAAGTCCCTTTGGTCAGAGAGGGCGGGGCCGAGCAGAGAGGGGAGTGTGTGCGGCCACGTTGGGGGGGAACAAGAGCCGGCCAAAACATCTCATCACTTGCAAACAGTTTTTAGATGCTACGCAAAAGGGCAGAAAATCAAACACAGAGAAAATACAAAGGCCAGACACGCTAAGCAACAAAGACATTGACCAGAGAATGTGTTTTGAATTAGCTGAAGGACTGAATACCCCCTGTTTGCTAGCCTGCCGCGAGTGTGTTCTTATCACCAGTATTCAATTCCTAACCCGATACAGAATACACATACGGGCCACACTAGAACTGAGGTTTGAAAACTAAACACGGTGGTGGAGGTGGTTTGTGCGGCGTGGATTCCTTTCCCGTTCTGATGTAACCTGACCTGTAGCTACATTGGGATTCGCTGGCCAGCTCCACAACTTTCTAGTGGGCGTGAGGTCTCCCGCGTCCTCTGCCCCTCCCGGCGCCCGGAGGTCCATCCATGGAGCTGCGGGGGTTCTTGATGGTCTCGTCCACCGAGAGGATGAGGCAGGCGGCTTCGGAGGCGGCTGTCAGGGCGTTGATGCGGACGATTGACGGCTCCCACACGCACGCCACGTAGTTGTCCGCAATGTCCTCATTGTTTATGTCCACGCCGTACCACGTGCCACCCTGGGGGAGGGAAGGATCAGACACGTTAGGACGTCCGAATCAAAGCAGGCGAGCGCTTTCTGTCAGCTGCTCAGAGTTGAAGGCCACACCAAACGAGCGGAGGAGTTTGATACAGAGATACACACCTGTGCGTGTCTGGCACGAAGTTTGTTGAGGATGTTGGTGGCGTCGAAGCCGGCGTTGTCACACAGCTGCCTGGGAATGACCTCCAGGGCTTTGGCGTAGGCTCCAATCAGAAGCTGCTGCTTCCCTGGGATGGTCCGGGAATAATCACGCAGATATTTGGACAGCTCCATCTCGATGGCTCCTCCACCAGCCACGATGGAGTCGTTCTGGAGAGGCATGCAATACACAAACGTTTGTCTTGGAGAACACAAAGACACACACCTCAGAAACACGAAATCTGACACCATTTTGCCCCCTGACCTTGATGGCCCTGCGCACAATCATGATGGCATCGTGCAGCGAGCGCTCCGTCTCCTCTGTGAACTGCTCGGCTCCGCCCCTCAGGATGATGGTGCACGTCTTGGCCTTGGGACAGCCCTTGAAGAAGTTGTACCTTTGCAACAAAAGGCATGTTAGGCACGAACATCTGCCAAGACCTTTGAGGATGGAATGTCGACCAAACTGTGTGGGGGCCCTCACCTCTCTCCACCGACCTGGACCTCCTCAAAGAGGTCACACTGTCCCAGGACCTCGTCTGTCATGGCGCCAACCGAGGTCTGGATGGAGCCTCCACAGGCCTGGAGAGCGGAAAACTCAAATGTTACCATCCATCCGTTTAAACCAGCACCAACACAGTAGGTGAGGCTTTTGCTCCAGCTGTAAGAGATGGTGGTGTGGAGGGCTAATGGCTGTCCTACCACCATGGTTCTCCTGAGGTCTTCCTCCTGCACCCTCCCAGCACAGAACAGGTCTCTGTCGGCAAAGTACTGTGTTGCCACGTCGCCGATGGGCAGCTTGGACAAAACCACCTTGGCTCCTGACAGGTAGATCTTCTCCAGTTTATCATAGAGGATGTTCCACTCCGCATCCACGATAGCCTGGTAATCCTGCAAGGAAGGAATCAGAAGCACATGGAAGAGGTCTCAGCTCAGTCATGAACTTTTTGAACACCAAGATGTCCTCTCTATTTGTCTGCCTGACATCTCGCAATCGCTTTCCGTCTCCGTACCTCCACATTTTTCACTCGGACCTCTGCGTTGTCCTTCTCAGCCTTCAGCTCCAGTTCTACGTTGAGCAAAGCGATTTTGGGGTTCTCGTAGCGTTTGGGCTGCATTTCAAAGCCGGCGTAAGAAAAAGTCTTCTTGAACGCAACTCCGGCCACCAGCTGGGAGTCCTGGAAAAGTGAGACATTCAAAGTAGGACAGCAGGTCAGCCATGTCCATCTCAGAGGTTTCTTCCTAAGCAGCACCAACACTTTCACTGCATACTTTTGGGGACAAAGAAGGCTCTGGCAGATTCAGGAAAATAGGTCAATCAAATTAACTGCATTTTCAATCTAATACTGTGTCACTGAAAACAAGAAACCAACCTCCAGGGCTCCTCCCTGGACCTTCTTGATGCCAATGTTCTTCAGTGGCAGCAGCTCATCAAGGGACATGACGGCATCCACCACCATCTTTGAGAAGAAGTCCTTCTGTCCAGCAATAAGTTTGGAGTTGAGGGCGGTGGCGGCACACTTCTCCAGCAGCTCTATCTGCTCCCTGAGGGAGTAGATCCACGTGTGACACAGGGGTTTGACCATATTCCACAATATTCTGTCGATAATGCAGCAACAGCAGCAAACAAGCCAGAGGCTCCAGTTCTCACTGTCTGTCATCCTTCTTCACGGTGACGGAGATCTCCTTGATCTTGTTGACGGCGAGCCCGGTGGCGGTGCGAAACGCACGAATGATGGTCTGAGGGTGGAGACCCTCCTCCACGTACGACTTCAGCTGCTTCAGGAACTCGGCAGCCAGAAGCGTGACGGAGGTGGTGCCATCACCAACCTGGATCCAGAGAGGAGGTCAAAGAGGTCCAATACCACAGTCTGTGTGATCAATCAAAGGGGGTCTAGAGTGCATTTGGCAAACAAAAACGCGTTTCACCTCGGCATCCTGGGAGCGAGCGATGTCCACCAGAGTCTTGGCCGCAGGATGAACCACGTCTAGCAGCTTCAGTATGGTGGCACCATCATTGGAGATTGTGGCCTTGCCTGAAAGCGGAAAACACTTGAAAATGTTATTCTCTCATCAATCCTGTTATCATGACATTATGTTTATGAGTTCCTGTTACCAGGGTGTGAGATGGATATACAGTCAAGTGTATTAACTGGCGAGTAAAGCCACAAATAATCTCAGTCATTCTAATTTACTATTCCCACCATCTCACCTCTGCCGTCCACCATGAGCTTGTCCATCCCTCTGGGACCCAGCGTGGTCCTCACAGCCTCAGCAATCACCTGTGCGGGTAGGTTTGATTTAGACAATAACACATAGACAACAGAGATTTCACACCTTGGCTGATAGCATGAAGTTGGTAATCAGACCTGGCAGGCATTGATGTTGCTGACAAGCTGAGGGACACCCTGAGACGTGTCTGTCCCCTCCTTCAGCAGGATAACCGGTGTGGGCTGAGGAGGGAAAGATGCAACATTGAATGAAAATTATGAATTATACAATCTATGATATGAACTGTGGTACTATCTGACGTGATAAAGGATTCGTTTAAATAGCTTCAAGAAAGCGACAAGAGCATCGCTGATGCATGGGGAAATCCATAGAGACATTAATTGTTAGGCAGAACTTGATCACACTTAAGCTAGACGTAAAATGGCATAAAAATAATACAACTGATATGAGTTGCACATTAACGCAATAATCGGTGCTAAAATTGTCAAGATACCATTAGAGTCTCTAATCATGATTAACTATAAACATTTCTGTGCAAGGTTTACAGGACGCAACAAAGACTAGCAGGGTAACACAGCCTGGAAAAAACGCAATTTCAAAATAACGGCATCAATGATTCTGAATTTCCTTTATTGGTTACAATAGGCGCTTTGGAGACAGTGAGGCATTGTGTACGCCCATCTAGCCGAGGAGATGCTAGGTCGCTAACTAGCTTGCTGTGATCAAAAAATAGATTTCTGAGCGATCTTTCGTTAAAATATGTCTTCGGATGAACAACGACAGGTCCCTCAAAAATATTGCGGCGAGTAGGACGCTCGATCGCACTGCCCAATTCCAGGATTGAGGCAGATTGGGGAGTAGAGTACAGCATACAGGTGCTAACGTACTCACCATCATCGTTGCGGTTCCTTCGAGAAGGTTTCCGCCGGCATCGCATCCCAGAATGCATTTCGACAGTCCAACGGCTGCGGTGAGTGTTCAACAACAACCAAGTTTTGCAACTGTTGGAAAACATCTTACGTTAAAGGGAAAAAATTATTGTACTCTCGACATATATTTTTCAACCGTGAGTTATTATTTCCTAGACATGAAGAATGAAGTTAGATCATTATAAATGGAGTCAAACCCTTCTTGAGTAATTATCTCCAAGACACGAAGAATGAAGTTAGTTCACAATGGAGAAATGGAGTCAAACCCTTGAGTCCAAATTCCCAAGTACAGGTATTTCAAGAGTGTTTAGCAAATCCCAAATAATGTCCCAAAACAGTCAACAGATTCCCCTTGTTTTTAACACTTTATTTTAGTGACACAGCGTTGTTCCTCACAATTCAATAATATTGCTCTTCAGTAATATCTAGTGGCAGTAAGTATACTGCTCAAGAAAATGTTTGATCTCATTGTCGACATATTCAGTGGTTTATATTTATTCCTGAGAAAAAGATGATAATTGTAGGTATACATGTCAGTAATGGCACACATGGATCAGGTAGCTCTCTAAAACAAATGTGGTGATGTACACTTTTGACAGGCCTGTCGTGACGCAAAGACTTTATTATTCATTACGATATTCCATAATTTGCTCCATGATGTCATCAATGATGTCAGTCACAGTTCGACAATATTAATCATGTCACTCCTTGTGCCAGTCAGACATGTGTGATGTCACTGGGTGCCCCATGGCGAGGTCATGACCTGGCAGAGACCCACACCACCACACTTGGTGATGCCAGTCGTGCGAATGAAGTGACTGCAGCTGAGCGATGACTCTGCAGGCCAGAAATGACTTCATCTGTGATAAATCAGGGGAACAGCTGAGCAGGGGCAGTATGGAGATGTGGTCAGGGACACCGGAGAAGAGGAGAGATGGTGGATATGTTGGACAGAGAATGTTGGAGATGGAACAGCCAGGACAGCGAGAGTGAATCAGAGTTTCTGGTTTTGGTGGTAGAAGATGAGAGAGTAACATGTACTGTACATCAGCTGAGAGTCTGAAGGACTGGAGGAGACAGATGATCCACTGTGGCAGCTCCTGATGAGAGCAGCCAAGAGACAAAGAGGAAGACGAGCAACAGTGTGAAAAACATGATGATCTGTCACTGGTATTGTGTTGACTTAAGCTCCTATTAAATCTAACTGATGCCTCTCCATTAACCTTGTGCCTGGACAACATTTAGCACTGACATTTAAACAATTCAATTCAATTCAACTCAATTTTTGTAGCGCCAAATCTTAATGGCACCAAATCATATCAGATGTTATCTCAAAGCGCTTTCAAGGATAAAATTACAGAGACCCAATACATTTCCCCTATTAGCAAGCACTAGGCAACGGAGGCCGATGAAAGAGACAAAATATTGGAAATAATGTTCACTAGAAGAAAAATATTTGTTACTTAACCCAAGATTCTTAAAAAGAATTACTGGTACATGCGGTAAGATATTGACATGTACTTACAGTCATCAGAGGTTAGAGGACAATATCGACGTCTTTTGTCATCAATAAATCTGTTTGTCATAAGTGATATTGTTAATGTCGGTAGCATTCCAGCCAAAGCTAAGCTAAGGCACCTGGGCCAAAGCCCTGGGTCCAGAGTCCCCAGGCCCCGGGCTTGGGCTCCAAGCTCAAGGCTCCAGGCTCCAGGGTCTACATCCTGGGCCCTGGGCTCCAGGCTCTAGGCAGGGGATCAAGTTCAGCATATTCAGGTCTGCTCCACAGTGAACGTGAATAAAGGATCATAGCCAACTTCAGCAAGGACACATTGTAGTGCCAAACGGCTGTGGGACTGCAGCACCACAATGGCCCACAGGGGTTCAGGAGGACTAAGACTGAGAAAGTCTGGCAAAGCAAAACGAGCTGGGCTGGTTTGGATGAGGTTGGGGGGGAGTCCAGTTCTTTTATACCACCAAAGTTCCTCCAAAGACTCCAGGTTCCCAACTGTCCAAGCCAGCAGGGACAACCTGATGTCTACCACCATGGTGCGGATCACCAGGGGAACTCATGCGTTGCAGATGAGCTCAACCCAGATTCTGCAGCCATCCACTGAGGGTCCAGGACTTTGTACGAGAGGAGCTCATCTGCAAAGAAAATCTGGGAACATTAGCATACATTTGTCACCAGGTGGACTTTGTCATGAACTTAGCAGTGGGGATGGCGCCCACAAATGGAGGTATGGAAGAGGTCCTACAGTTATCTCACTAACATCTGGAAAGGTGGACCAAAATATGTCAAAGTAGTGGAGTGGTAGACGGATTAGAGAGTGGAGGCAAAAACAAGACTCACGGCTAAATGTGGGTTGAGGTTCAATTCCAAACATGTCCTGGAGGGAGCGCACTATATTTGCAGCTTAAAAACACACACAAAAACAACGGTGTTGGCTGTAAATACACATTTACACAAAGCCGAAAGTATAAAGTATATTATAAATCGATATCTCTTTGGTGTCTTTGAGTTGCATAAGAAATAATGCAACATATTTGGGGACAGTCTGCATGAATGGGAATTATTAATAATTTACAAAGAGGACACATGATCCAGGCCTCTCTGACTTTCTCCCCCTTAGCTGTTCCTCTGATGGTCCTCTCTCTGATCCTGTCTAACCGGTTACTCCCCCAAATATCATGGCTGCCCTTCACTTCCATCTTGTAAACCTTTGCTTCCAGTCTGTTGTTCCTCTCTCACAAAGCTCTCCTGACTCTCTCCTCCATCTGGCCTCCCTGCCTGCACTCTATTCCTCGCCCTTCTTGTGCCATGGCCTTAATACTCAGAAATATCAAGATTGTCAGGGAATGACCACAAAGAAACAACAGTCAGCCCTCCTATGCAGCCGTCCCTCATTGAGAGATGAGGAAATATAGGGTTAGGGCTAGGGCTAGGGTCATCCCCCCATGATGACCATTCAGTCAATTCTCTAGGAACAAGTCGTGATGAATTCAAAAGCGAAATGCCGAGAGGCACTGAGACTCTCATTTAATACAAGAAAATGCAATACGACTCTGTAAATACCGGTGAACTCTGGCTGATACGCCTCTGCCTCAGCATTTTTCATGTGGAGCTGTTGGATCATTTTTCCGTATTTCCTGTTCTGCGCTCTCCTCCCTGGCAGGCCCATGGGGGACGGGGCTTCCATGGAGGCCTCTGCAATGGTGTGGTCCTCCACTTTCGCCTCCATCTTGGTGCTTCTCTCCTTCAAGTCCTTGATCAGGTGCAGGTATTTCCGCTTTTGTGGGGACTTTGGTGATTGAGGCCCCCTGGTTGTTGCCTCCATCTCTGAGGACTTTTGTCTCAGTTCATCAATTAATCTCTGGTACTTCATCTTGCTGGCGCTCAGTCTTCACATTGATGCTGTGCTTCACTTGGAGAGCAGCAGAGGTGCCATGATTAGACGATACGCAGTGATTATGCCTGAGCTAGCGATGGCATGACAGTGTTCAAAATGGTGATTGGAGCAAATTCTTCCTCTCCCATTGCAAATCTGCTGCTGTTTGAAACGTTCCAAGTCTTCAGATTCAGAAATACTTAATAATACATAATAATAATAAAAATGATGTCATCATCATCTTCTTTGATTAAGAGGCACAAATGCTAACCTGCAATCTACCGTCTGCTGGAAACACACTCAGGCTGGGATTTGATGAAATTGAGAGCTTGACCTACATGACGGCGTCACACACTATTTAAATACATAAAAGTGATGTCATTAAAAGATAACGTGAGGTCAACAAATGTCCAAGTTGACATCATCCAGAACAGAGTACGAAAGTGATGTCACGACAGCTGACCTGACATTAGTTTGTTCAATTAAATTTTATTTTATTTGTGTGGTATTTTTATTTCTATTTTATCATTGTTCTATTTTAGTTTTATTATTCAAAAAGGTAAAATACTCATGTTCACGCCAACAGTGATAGTTAGACATGCGTTCCCACTGACACTTACAGAAGTCACTGTTACGTCACAACTTTGTGAGCAGAGCTTTGTGAGTGAGTACACAGTCTTCCTCTCTAATTCATAAAATACCGCTGTTTGAGACAGTTCATCTGTTTGACGATGGGGATTTATTGTTTTGTTTCACTTTACTGCAATAGGCTTCTAAATATCACACTATCAACAGTGGAGTGGCGGATTATGCGATCCAAACAAACAACCCAAAAACATCATTGTGTTCTTGAACGTATCTCTAGTTCCGCTGCCGCGAGCGCCTCTGAATGGAGCCCAATGATTGGTTTGCGGCCTGTCTTAGTGTACGCTCGATTTTATTTCTACACCGCACTTTATGAGCGGCTGCTACGGCCCGCCCGATAGCCATATCCTCAAACCCCGCTCCTACGGCAAACCGGGGACTAAAAACAAGTGCTTCTTATCTGCCAGGAAAAACTCGCGCGGAACTTTTAGAAAGTGTTTACGCGCCGAGGGCGGGAGTCTTTCCACCGAGGGAAATATCACTATTACGCAGTTTTTGTTAATCAAAGTAGAACCAGGCCAAAGTGAGAGACCCGCCACGATTTGATTAATAAGCATCTTCAGTTGAGACGAAGGCCAAGATCTGCGAAGGCCAAGATGGACAAATTCGGCGTTTATGCGGTTTTCGGAGTAAACAGCCCTCCGCAGCAGCTCCTCTGGTGAGCCATATCTGCGTTATTTTTTCTAGCGGTAAAGCCGATGAGCATCGTTGTGCTTTGTGAGTCGCGATTCGATTGTGTCACAGCGATATTGTGGTTACAAGTATGTTTTTCGAAACATTGTTAGACGTAAAGTTAGCCTACCATCTCATCTATCACCAATCTCACGTGCCTGTTGCAGTAGCAATACACAGACTCGACCAAGAAAGTGCACATTTCCTCTATTTGTGGAAAACCCTCTCAATCGAAAAGTATTTTCTCCCTCAAGCGCGTGGGGATCGTGCCGAGTGTCCCTTGCAGTTCCCCGTACTGCCCACCAAGTGGTGCTGTTTAGCAGTGGGCCATGGGGGGAGAGGATTTGTGTCAACGCGGAGCTGAGCGATGCATCAAGCACACCCATCACCATAGGCAAGCTGACACCTTACAACAGGTGCGTTATTTCCGACTATGTCTGTCAGCTGCCTGTTTATACTGTGATATTTGTACTGTTGTTGCGTTTTATTTTAGAGGAAATTTATTTTCAAAGAAAGGATAACATCAGTTTCCATTTGTGTGTCTTCATGTTAAGCTTTATGCTTGCATCATAACGTATTTGTAAGGTGCAATAATGATGATAATATTTGGTGAATACCATAATGCATGCATGTGTTATCCCCCACAGATGCCTGTCATGGGAACAATGGGAGGAGGAATCGTGGACTGGCGAGGTGGTTCTTTGTGTAACCCTTGAGGGAGGAAGCTTGGTA
This sequence comes from Carapus acus, assembly GCA_900312935.1. Lineage (NCBI taxonomy): Eukaryota > Metazoa > Chordata > Actinopteri > Ophidiiformes > Carapidae > Carapus > Carapus acus. The sequence continues at coordinate 10,386 of OMPJ01010754.1, forward strand.
AATATTGGACGTAATGTGGACACAATGAGTAACCAACTGTTAACTCAAGCGCTGTGTTATGTTTACGAGGATTGAGACGACATTTTCTCTGACAAATAAGCAGAGTCACTGATGTGTCTCTCAGGTGAACGCAGACTGGTCAGAGCTCGTCTGGCCACAGGAGAGCAACGCAAAGGTAAACAAATGCTCCATAGTAATAACAAAATAAGACATTCACTGTCTGTCATTCTGTAAATTACATTCACAGAGTTTAAGAGTGAAATGTGCATGTTAGTTGCCGTTAGATGCAGAAATCCAACCCCAAATAATAACAGTTGTTTTTGTCTTCTTAGATTGCATCATAATTAAAAATCAGCCACCGTACCACAAATCAGCTGTTTCATCTGTTTCCCCTCTGTCATCCCAGGAAGTGCCAGCTTCCCGGGAGCCTTATGGCAAGAGGAGGAGGGACGAGGAGTTTGGTGACGAGCACAACGAGGGGAAGGCGATGAAGCGAGGGGACCAAGAAAACCTGTGTCCCAACAGCGTCATGGAGAAGACGACCCCTGTGCAAAAGCCCAGGGGAGGCCCGAGGTGGTCCAACAGCGGAGGGAAACTCACGGGCAAAGCAGCAAAGGTAGCAGGTGAGACGGAGACGAAGACAGGCAAGAGGATAAGGAGGAAAACGAGCGGTGGCAGGGTCAGAATTTGGTGGCGGCCAGAAACTGTCCGGTAAAATTCTGGTCCTCTGACAAATGTAGTTGCTAACCCCTGTTTTAACCTTATGATGTACACGTGGGGTCAAAAATGACCCCAATGGTTGTTATTCTTCGAAATCTTTATAAAGAATAATTGTAATACATTCGTATTCCAGGTATTGCTCATGAAACACGTTTGTGACATAAGGCAATATTTTTCTTGATTTATGTTATCAGTCATTTTGAGAAAATATTTTGAGAATTTTAATTGGGGTCAAAAATGACCTCACTCATGGAAGAGTGGTATTGGTAGGTTGTGTATCCCAGGGTTAAAACTCCTAAATGTTGTTTTCTGCAGCTAATGGAACTACAGAGGCGCCGAAATCGAAGGGGAAAACACCTTCGCCCAGCACAGCCAGGATGAAGAACAGTAAAGCCAAGACTCCCACGTACATCGGTGAGGCAAACACACACACACACACACACACACACACACACACACACACACACGTTGTCACGCTACTGAAACTTTGGTTTGAAACTTGGACTCGTCCTTTCTCCAAAATATCACAGACGCAGTCAGCCATCTCTGCCAAAACTTTTTTCGCACCATGACTTAAGTGTTTTTCAGTAAGATTGTGTAGGACAGTCATAGAAAATATTTTGCACGCAGTAAAAAGTACCAAAAGTTGCATTCAGGCAGCTGGGGGGACACGGAACAACAACAACTGCTGCTAACAGTGAGTCAGCTGAACAAACCGAGCTGATTTACATTTGTTCTGCAGCGGCGCCGCTGTGCCCGTCGGGCCGCTGGGGTCAGACGCTGTGTCACATCGATGCCCAGACGGCCATCTTGATCGGAGGACAGGGAGCGCGGATGCAGTTCTGCAAGGACCCCATGTGGAAGCTGCGCATGGGTGAGACCACGTGTGCTGAAAGTCAACCTCTGCCGCATCGGATGCCCTTGAACGCATCACAGCTGTTTTCTCTACAATGAGTCCGATGAAATGTCTTGTTTTGATTATTTCATCCTACCCGTCTGTCCGCGTGGCAAACAGAGGACATGTCCTGGGTCCCGGCGGAGACCTTGGCCGAGGGTCAGACCCCGGAGGCGAGGATCGGTCACACGGCCATATACGACGCCACCTCCAGGCAAATCTTTGTGTTCGGAGGTTCCAAGAACAAGAAGTGGTTCAACGACGTCCACATCCTGGACACGCAGAGCTGGAAGTGGACCATGGTGGAGGTGCTTGAGTGTGTGTGATTGTGCGTGTGTCCTGCTGCCCGGTCCCACGTCCTAACCCCCTTGTCCCTGAACCTCCCAGGCTCATGGTAAGGTCCCTCCGCTGGCCTACCACAGCTGCAGCCTGTTCCGCGGCGAGCTGTTCGTGCTGGGCGGCGTCTTCCCTCGGCCGCACCCCGAGCCAGACGGCTGCAGCGACTCCCTCTACATCTTCGACCCGCAACTCTCCATCTGGTACCAGCCCATCGTCACCGGGGACACACCTTCACCCCGCTCAGGGTAAGACGCCGCCCACCACAGGGGAGAAGCTTACTCAGGTCTGCTAGATCCTGGAGCCTGTATTGGTCCCTCTGAACAAACTTTTTCTTTTTCAAATATCAATTTCCATATGTTGTATCATATCATATGTACATCCGGATAAGCAGAAGGAAATGGAGGGATCGATGGATCATGTACATATTATGCAGGGTACATATTATTATGCGATACATATCATTATTAACACAACAGGGCAAATAACTGGTGGATTATCTTTGCACTGCATGTATCTAAATGCATGTATCTAAATGTACACATCCTTTTTTCAGGGAGAAAAATTGTAACAGTGCTCACGTGGAGGGCTCAAAGCGTTATATATCAAATATGATATGGTTGGCGTTACAGAGTTGAGAAACACCAGTGCGGCCCAAGTGAGGGAACCAGGCTGTTGACTTCTTGATTGATTGTTCACATATGATTGTTGATTAATTCAGGTTTCTTTTCCTGATAAGATAAAAGGACATACAATGGGATTATTAGCACCACCTCTACCTCGCCACACACACACACACACACACACACACACACACACACACACACACACACACACACACACACACATACATACATATACATACACACACACACATATACATACACACACGCTTCAACCTTCCTCTCTTCTCTGTCTCCAGCCACTCTGCGTGCGTGATGCAGGAGAGGATGATCTACGTGTTTGGGGGCTGGGACACACCCGTCTGCTACAACGATGTGTACATGCTGGACCCTGGTGAGACACACACACACACGCAGCACTCCTCTTCAGTATCGATTGTGTTATGTAACAAAGCCTGTGTATGTGTGTGTGATAGATGAGAATAGAATGCCTTCATTGTCATTGTGCACCACAACAAAA
>OMPJ01010758.1:0-15931 GCA_900312935.1 Carapus acus
GGGAGGTCTACTCAACAACCGCAACTGGAGGGTGTGTGTCCGCCGAGGTGTCCGGGTCCGGTGCCCCCCACTCGCGTCAACTTCCTCACGGCGTCGCGGTGGCGGCGGCGGCGGCGGCTCCGTCTCACTTCCCCATCAGCGGCGGCGGCGGCGGCAGTAGCAGCAGCGGCAGCAGCACCGCGAGGCTGGGCGGCTGATTAGCGGTGGCCTGTGGGACGCCGAGCCGGGGATGGAGCCGGAGAGCCCGGATTGGTGAAGCGACGCTCGGAAGGCGCGACGAGCGCAGGCGCGGTCCCTGCTGGAGAGTCGATAGAATGAAAAATCACCCCGCCAGGGAGTGTCGAGAAATTCCGGCCGCGCGGCTGCGAGGCGTCGGAGACGAGAGTGAGACGGAGAAATAAAGGATTTCAAAAAAAAAAGAGAGAAAAAAAAAGAAAAAGAGAGCAGGACGGGGCAGGAGGACCACAGGTTGGGGGGGAAGAGGGATGGTGTGTTCAGGGACAAAGAGTGTTTTCGGGTGGCTGAAGGCCTCGGTGTCTAACACGTCAGATCCCCTTTATTATGCGCACAAAAATATAAAATAGAAAACACGATTCATTTCGTATACTTATATTTCTGAATTTCGGTGTTGGCTCCTTGTTTGCTGATCAATTTCAAGCGAATCATTTTTCCCCATTGTAAATTCCCTTCACCGGGATGAACAAATGAAAATAAGTTTATTGAAATAACAACTCAGAATTTTAATCTTTAATGATGCAACCTTCCCAGAATGATTTATTGCCGTTTTGCTCGTCTACAATAATTTTCCCAATCGTGTGTGTTCCCCCTCCCTCTCTGTGAGTGTGCACTACAGGTTGGCAATAAATTATGCGATCAGGGACAAAGAGTTTTGGGGGGCTTGAGGCCGCAGGGATGCTCAGTTTGGAACGGGAACAGCACCAGAAGCTCCCGAACAAAAACAATCCCAGCTGCTCCCCCTGAAATGATAAAAAAAAAAACGAGTGGAGAAAGAAATGCACATGAGGTGTAAAAGGTTATCATTGGCAATGAAATTGCTTTTTTATGGCTCTTTTTTATTTTAATTTTTTTAAATTTTGGATGGGGATGCATCAATCCGAAACAGACACGTCTGATTACCGAGTACGCTCCGCCTTTGCCTTCAATAAATGTCATTCTGTTCGATTCTTACGGAGTATTTTTAACATCTGGTCAGGGACAACAGATGAAAATGTGCCTTATGGGCTAATTCTGGCTCACTTACAGTTTAACATTGATTAATGAGCACAGTCCCTCTCCACCATCTGGTGCCCAATGTCGTCTCTCTCCAATCTGTGTTCCCTTACATTGTTTACCACCTTTACGCTGATGCCTTATGGCATCATTTATTACCCAGCTCTGTTCCCTTCCCCCCTTTTTGGCCACTGCTCCTCTTTGTAAATTGATTTTTAAAATGCAGGCAATTTGTCCATGCGATTTGTCATTTGTCAAAGGATATTGTGTGATAAAATCTTGACAATGCAACGACTAGCAGCGGCTAATGTACACACAGAACGGCTAATAGAGCACACTCGGAAACATATTCTGGGATTTTCGGTGATGCGCACAACGCAGCTGTATAATGCACAGATTGTACACATACTGAGGGGGGATGCTTATGTTCTGCACCAGCATAAATAAGTAAAGAGCAGCTCGGTAGACTCTGTCTCGCATCATCCAGGCGCATCTGAGTCAGCATCTCCTTGTCTGGCAGACTGCAGGGCCGGGTGACGCACACGCTCTATATGCTAGATGGGAGTCTGATCCAGCGTTCGCACTGCTAAAGTGCCCCGAGGCATGAAAGTGGAGCATTTCCCCCGACCTTTGACCTCCCACCATCATCTGCTGGAGATTTCAGCAGCGTTGGATCCATGTCATGGCTCCGTTCCAAACCCAACAGGCACTCGACAGAGCATCTTAGAGCACAATGCACCACTGCTCACACACACATACATGCAGGCAGGTTCATGTGTGATGAAGCAGCTCTATACAAGGAACAGAACAAAAGGTCCACGCCTACTGTGAAACAAATATCGAGAGAGCCCAACACCACCACATTTGGTGCTGTTGGTAGGTTTCTGACAGTCTTATGTTTCATTTACCAATGTCTGGAGAAATAAGTCATTTGCAGTCCTATTTCTAGTAATTTCTGTGTCTAGATTTCTATAGAATTTGCTTCAGGCAATTGTTTTTTGTTTTCGATGTGCTAATTCTGATGTCTAGTGGTTCTTAATGTAGGAGGTAGATGATCTGAACAGATGTCCTCAGTGTTGAAAACTGCTACCATGCTCACACGGTGCCAGCTCAACAAAGACTTTCAGTTTAGAAAATCTCTTTATTCCACTGGTTCTTCAGATTCTTAACCCTCAGCTCACTCTCGTTTGTGCGCACTGAAGAATCTACTGCTAGAGGACGGTTTCAAGTAGACCTTTATTGGCGCTTTGAGATGTTTGTCCTCCAAAAATAGATTTGCACAGGAGCAACAGTGAAGTTAGGCAGAAGACTTGCAAATCCTGTGCTGTCTGTTTGAGTCTTGTCAGTCCTGCACGTCGAAGTAATCGATCACAGGCTCTTCCTTCACCATCTTGGACCAGGAGGTTCCACTGACGGCCCTAAAAAGGAGGCAGGGGGATGCATTCTGTGTCATTTCAATTTAAGTGGTTCTTGCTCATGACCTTCAAAAATCTTTCAGCGTCGGCGACAATGTTTTTATAACTCTCCGGTTTATGAGTTGGTACATTCCACAGGCCGCGTGGCTCGCTGTGCTAAGTGCTGAAATTGTGAGCAGACATACTTGCTGCTGTGCTGCTTGATGTGAGCGATGGGGGGTGGAGCCCTCGCTCCCATCTCTCGCTCAATCACGGACGTCAGGGACGAGTTCGGGCAGACGGCCTTCCCCCTGGACGCAGACGCAAACACCGTCAACCCTGCTGCGCCAGGTAAACCAGGTATGCTCAGGTGTGTGTGGGTGGGCGGGGCTTACCTTTGGGCCGTGATCACCACGTTGCGTTTGGGCTCGCTGTCGTAGCTCACGCTCTCCACAGCGTACACCTCGGCCAGGTCGTGGACGATCCTCCTGTGCTCTCTGTTCATGGGCGGGAAGCAGTGGCTCCGCTTTGGCTGCTTTCCCTGTAGGGGGTCGGTCGCTTTGTGGGTTAGGAACCCGAAGCTGGGTTGCGGCGTCTGCGTCTCACCTTGTTGGCCAGTTCCACCAGATTTCTGATCTCCTCTTCTATTTCAGTGACAAACTTCAGGTCTTTTCTGAGAGAGAGGGATGGGGAGGGGAGGGCGATCAGAGGGGATAGTCCCAACCTTTGCTGGGTAGCTCCAAATCATTTGCGATGATGTGTCAACAGACCTGGCGTCATCCTTCAGGCTGTCGCTGTAGATGGAGGTGGAGCGAGTGTTGAAGGGATCTGCAGAGGTGTCGATCTGCAAGGCCTCGGCCAGGCGCCGGTTCCTCTCCATGGCGGCACACTCCTCGTCACACTCCAACCTGAGGGCCACATCGGCTGAGGTGAGACTAAGGTGCGACCCTAACCCTCGGGATCCTAACCCTAACTCTTTCTGGCCTGAGGGTCCGACTTGACCGCACCTGGCCTGTTTCTGCTCCGTCTTTGTGAGGAGCTGGCCGATGTCCACTGAATCTCCGAGCTGCATATCTGACAGCTTGCTGGCCATCGCGATTGCCGCATGTCTGCGAAGGAAAACATTGAGCGACTATCAAAACAAAACACAGCTGAGGAAACACATGCGGCCCAATTCCGTTCAGATGCCAAACACCTCCCGCTCATCCGCAAACACCGGCGAGCAGATGACGACTGGGCTCTCGCGTGCTGACCACAGCGGTTTGAGCTGAGCTGAGGCCCAAAAGGCGTCACTGACCTCTGATATGCGCTGGATGCCTCGGTGCAGGGTATGGTTTCCTTCCTTCGACCGCAGTCGCACTGTACTGCCACCTGTGGTCGGAAGAGGAACAGCCTGAGCCTAGGCTCTGCCTTCAAAGCCCAAACAAGGACCAGCTGCAGAGCCTTTCCCTGCTTCCTCTCTCCTGCTTAGCTCTGTGGCCTCACCTTGGCAGTGCAGGTGGTCTGAGGGCAGCTCTTGCCTTCATGACAGGGGGCCGTGCACGGGTGACCGCAGTCTGGACGAGGCCGCGTGCAGGGCTGCTGGCAGCTGCCGTCCGCCAAACACACGCCACGGTGGCAGATCCGCCTGCAGCGGTGCATCTCGCATGGTAGGACATTATTGCACGCCAAGCCACATGAGATGTCCTGCAGGTGACATGCGATGTTGCTCCTTTGCTAAAGTAGCGAGGGGGAGAGGACAGCGACGGAGTAAATGCAGCATCCCAGAAATGGCATGACTGACAAACATGAGAGGCTTTGCGAGGGTGCTGCACTTACCTCGTGTTTCCCCATGCACCATTTCTGAGTGAGGTACGTGCATGGAGGACACTTCTCCTCGCTGTGGCAGTTGTGAAACACTGCGAACATGAAATGGCACAAGTTTGAGACGCTTGGTTTAGGCAGATGAGCAGCGCGACTCGTGTCCTCGTCTCACCTGGGTGGTCGCATTCGTGTCGTCTTGTGCACAGATTTTTGCATTCCGGTGGTTTGGTGCCGCAAGAGATGGGCGGGTACAAGACAGTGAGGCCGCAGTGACACGTCAGCTCGTCGAAACCTGAACGCGCGCGCGACCGCAGCACCGGACATTTAGAGCCAAGCACAACACGGCAGAGCAACAAGCCGTGATGTCATCGACACAAGTCATAACCCGCAGGGGGGCCGCCCCGAGACAACAGCTCCACTCACTTGACTGCCAGCAGGGTTCACAGTTTCCACGGTGACAGGGCTCCTGGCAGCGGTGCTGGCCACAGCTGAGTTTGTAGCCGCAGATCAGAGAGCATTTGTGTTCAACATTCTGTACATACGACCACATGCACACAAAGAGCAAACAAACAAGCCCCTGAAACATCTGGATTTGGTATTTCACTCACATTTTTTTGAATGGGGCTGGCAAAGGCCCTTTTGTCTCCATGGCAATCACATTGTTCTACTACTCTACAGCAAGTTTGGATTATAGAGCACAATAGTGGGCCTGCAACCTCTATGGTTCATACACACATACACATATAGTATTTGAAAAGTAAATTTACTTCATTAATTTTGCTTCATTTATATGGATACACGTGCCTCCATATTTATATAAATATCTGGAGGTGTACTGTGTGTGTATAACTACATAGAGTGTGTACGTGTACACACACACACACACACACACACACACACACAGTCTGTTTTTTATTTCTGCTTTTGTTTGATCTATTCTGAATTTTCTATTTGTCTTATGTTCTTGAAATTCTATGAATCAAATGTTTTGTTAATATAAAACTATTCATTGCTACCAAAAAAAAAATCACTTTTCCTACTGGGAATAATCTAGTGCAAGAGGCTAGAATTCTAATACCTCTATCACATCTCTAATTAATGATTTGTAACTGATAGGGTTCATATTTTGTGGTTTGTGCGCCCTGTGGTGTGGGGCACCTGGTCGCACACTCACCACGCAGCACAGCTCGTTGCATTTATGTCGCCCACACGAGCGCTTCTTGTTGCATCGCCTCTCACAGGTGAAGACCAGATCATCTAAGGTGGAGAGAGTCACAACATGACCACCTGACAGGAAGTTAGGCCGACTGAGGTCACATCAGGTGTTGGGACAGATCTCACCTTCCTTATTGATTGAAGCACATGACACCTCCTGGAAATAGGAGACGCTACAGTTAAGTTGTGAGCTCATGTTTGGGGTGTGTGTTTACTGGCTGGTGCTGCTGCTGCTCACCTTGGTTTTGGAGCCACACCTGCACCTGATGGTGGAGGTGAGCGAGCAAGGCCCACATTGACCTTCATGGCACAGCTGCTCACACAGGTGGATGGTGTCTGCAACAGCAACAGAGGCCATGAGACCTGGTTAGTTTAAGAAATGTGTTTTCTTGTAAAAAACGCTCTTGCTGCCTGCTCACCGCTTGATCCACAAGCGAGGGGTTTGCAGCAGGTCTGCCCACAGGAGGGGATGGGGTCGGAGCAGGTCCGTCGCTCAAAGTAGTCCAGCTCCAGGAGTTTGGCCAGAGGCATCTGTCCGCATGGGCACGTTTTCACAAGGCTGGGGGAGCGTGGGCAAGGCTGGCACGGCCCGTGGTGGCAAACTTGCTGGCACCGATGCGCTTCACAATCTAACATTCTGCTCAGAGGAAGCAGCCAGGACGATGTGATGAGGGGGAGGGTGGCGGCGGTGGCGGTGTGCTGTGAAAGTGTGAAAACAAGAGTGGAGAGGGGAAGCTTACCTCCCACACACTTTCTGACAGGAGAAATGTCCCGAACCATCAAATCCATCTCTGTCTGTCCCACACAGGACCTCACGAGGGGTGACGCCACAGTAACAAACTGTCAGGACAAAGTAAAATCAGATGTTATTCATGTTAGATTTTTTTTTTTAGGAAATGTCTAATGGTTCCTGTAGAAAAAACAAACAAATATACCACATACATGTACGCATGAATGCACATTATGTGTGCACACACTCTCTCTCACCTTGCTGGACCTGCAGCTGGCAGGGTTGACAGGCCCCACCATGGCAAACCTGGGCGCAGGTGTGCTCAGCACAGTTGAGAGTGGATCCACAAACCTTGTCGCACTGAAGCACCGCGGCCTGACCGCAGCGCATGGGCTGGCTGAGGGTACAAGACGTGAAGATCATCAGCATGTTCGAGTCAAGTGCGATTTATGAGACTGAAAGGGGGGGCGGTGATGTACCTGGTCCTCCTACAGACGCAGGATTTGTTGACGAAAGCAGGACACTGAGGACATGGCCCAGGATGGCAGAGTCTGGAGGGTCAGAGAGAGACAGAGTTAAGGATCCTGATTTTTGATATCTTGCCGGGTGAACCTACAGATAGAAGTGAAATACAAATGTGAGGTAGAGGACTGATGACATGACTGAAACATGGCTGTCATGGCGCACAAATGCTGTAGTTTGGAGAATGTGAAAATGTATGTTATTGGAAAGATAGCAAATCGCTGTACTACTGCTGTTGCGTTTATATATATATATATACCGTTAAAATGGTTGCCGCCCCTGTGAGACTTTACAGCGTTCATTTGGCTTTTATTAGTCTGACAAATCATGTGGTTTGCAGTTCCCTTATGTGTGAAGTGTGTGATCCCCAGTCTTTCAGCTCTCACACAAACATCTGCTGGCTTCAGTATGAGCTCAAAGTCTTCTCAAAATCTGTAGGGACTGTCAAAATTGTGCGGCGTGTCTCCAGCTTTAGATGTAAACACGGCTCAACCCTCCCCTCCCTGCTGTTGATCTCACTCACATGTTGCAAGGGTGGTTACAGTCCACGCCGCCTCTCCTCTTTCCACACATGTCGCCGCAGCTGTGAGGGATCTCACTGCGCTGCCACTCCGGATTGGTAACCTTCCCTGGAAACAAGGAGGACACGCTCTCACTCACCTCGGCAAATGAACACCATATGCGGCTCTGCCCCCGCAGAGGCTGCGCACATTAAAGCAGACGCTCACCGCAGAAGCAGGTGTAGGACGTCGGGGACTTCAGTGCCACGTTCTGGCAGGCAGGACAACGCCAACCCTCGGACGATTCTGCAGAGGAACAGGTTCACGTCAGTAAACAGCTTATAACAAGAATTCGACATGACCGTGGGTTCAACAGTTGACGGTGCAAAACCTGGTGTGTTCACAGGAGCAATGAACCATCAGATAAATGGATTGAGGCCACAAGTTGATTGAGAACATATACTCAGAGGCATTATGTGACTGATTAGTGTGCTGTTAAGAGAGTAGACGCCTATAAACAGTTTGACTGCTTTAGGCTCAAAGTCAATGACAAACTGGAGTGGGAAGGGTTGAAAGACACCAAATGACTTTGTGTTTGAAGGACCTTTTGACGATGACACGAACACAGTCTAGGCAGGGCAAAAAAAAGAACCACCATGTCTGACAAGGCCCCAGCTCAGCCCATTCAGTACCGTCTGCCTGTGATGCTGGTGAGCGGGCCCACTTCTTTATGCAGTTTAGATGGAAGACATGGAAGCAGCTCTGGCAATTCCACACTGGAGCCATGTGGCGAATCACATCACAGCACACCATGCACTCGTACTTCTCCTCCCACAGCTGTTCAATCAGATACCCTGGGAAGAAGAGGACAGGACGGATCAAAGGTCAGGGATGCAGCAGGAGACGACCTCCGGCTTTGTCAGAGCTAACTAGAGCAGTCGTTGAAGCCGTGGACTTTCAGCCAGGAGTTTCCACAGAAACCAAATGTTTGAGTGAATTAAAGGGTAACATGATCACAACCGTGAACACGCGCGTGTGTCAAGTTTTCCATCTGGTGTGATGGTGCAGCTGAAGTGGGGGTGAATCACTGAGAGTGCGACATTAAAAGCAGTCAGAATGTTTCGCGGGTAGGATCGAACCTGTCTGCGTCTCCTTGCCCTCCATGATCTTCTCCGTGTTCTTCTGGCCATGCTTGTGGTTCTGGCTGTGAGCTCGTCTCTTGCCCCTGCCCTGGATGGGTGTGTGTTTTCCTTGGCCCCACCCCTCCTTACATGTGGCTTCATCCCTGGCAGGATTCTGAGAGGACCTGTCATTATCGAGGTTCTCGTGTCGGCCGGCTGTCGCTTCACCGCCCAGCTCCTGTTGAGGCGGTGGTTTGATCGGGCCCTGTCGGCGCCTCGTAGGTCCGTCAGTGGGTTTCTTTTGATGGCTGTCATGATGCCAATCTGGGTGTGGGCCTCTCCTACTTCTCTGAGTCCTTTCCCTCACCTCTGAAGAGTGGTTTTCCCCTGTGGAGTCATGTTCTCCTTCCTTTGGCTTGTAGGAGCCTCTTTCATCTCCTCTTCTGTGATCCTGGCTAAACTTCCTATTTGTTCTAGGCCGACCAACCTGGTCTTCATCGACATGTTCTAAGGTCTTGCTTGAGTCTTCTCTTCTCCAGTTGGGCCCTTGAGCTCCTCCCCTGGGTGGTGGACCAGCCTGGTAGGCCCATGTACCTCTATTGTTGCCACTGAAGGGAACAGACTGGCTATGTCCACCAAATCGCCCATTGAAAATTCGGTTCCCCCCTCTCCTTCCTCGACCCCGCCATCTCCCACCCTCCTCATGTTGGAATGGGGGAGGTTGATGGAGAAACACAGCATTATTTGAATTGCTGTTGCCGTATGGGGGGTGAGAGCCCTGCTCAAAATGTCCATACGACTCAGGGGTGTGATGGTCGTTACTGCTCAGGTTCCTCGTATTGCCATATCTGGAGCGACCTCTGCTGAACCTCTGCTGGTTCGATTTTGGAAGCAATGATCCATCAAGATGGAGGTCGGGAGACCCTGCTGAGATAGTTTATCAATTAGACAATGAACACATTCTAAGGATTCATATCTATCCTCTGAACCATAGCATCTTTAACTTCTATCACAACATAATATCAAACGTATGAACCAAATTTGGGGAAAATGTGACCTCTAAAAGCAGTGATTACAGCGTGTGACGATAGAACGCGAGTTCTTAATATCGAATAGAAACACTAAAGTTTATCTACTGTTAACATTTTCTAACATTTGTGTAATTAGTTCTCAACGAGCCGGTTAACCTTAATGCTCGCCTCTGATATCAGGCTCATTAGTTCGCGTCACACTTAGGACATCACGCGATCACATACACATACACACACACAGTAACAGTGCGTGTGACCGAGACTCAAGATACGATATCAGAACCCATATTACTTCGTTCACCTTTGCTAAAGCTTCCCCTGTTGCCCACACAACAGACGGCACAGACAACACCAGTATGGGTTGACGATTAGCCAGCGCCATCGATCTCTCACACATTCGGTGTGTATGCGTGTATTTGGTATTTTATGAGCGCTACTTAGATAAGCTAGTGGTTGAAGTTCACCTGAGGAGCCCGCAGCCATTCACTGAGCGCGGCTACTTGACTTCACTGGGCAGGAGGCGGCTTAAAAAGAGACAAGACGTGGTCACAGTGAAGTTAGACATGAAATCGAGTTTGTGTGGGTTTTAAAGTTCAGAGCGGCAGTCGTCACCTGTTTCAGTCCCGGCTAACCTGTTTCGTAAGCTAGCACGGCAGAGGCGTGAGGCAGATGCTGTGACCGGAACTTCCGACTAATTCAAAATAAAAGCATCGAATGGAAATGTCCGAGATCGTCATCGCTTGCACCCGAATGACGATTTCGCACGTCTCCCCCGAGTGATTTTCTTCCGTCATCCCCAATAAAAGAGAATAAGATAAACTAACGTGGGATTGTGTTCACGTTTGCATATTCACGTTTTCATATTGCATATTCTTATAACCTAATACATCAGATATGTATTTTTTTTTGGATAAGCAGCTCTATTTACATTCACTGAATATATGTTCAATTTATTTATCGGTGTTCAGGGGGTGACAAATAAATGTCACAAAATGTCAAAACTAGAGACAAAATGGACATTTGTCTCTGACGTTGTTTTCCCCTCAATTCTGCCCGCGTTTAAGTCAATACCGTACAGTTTGGTTCGGTTAATCGTAACGCGAAACAGTGACTCTGAATGGTGAAATCAACTGATTAATCACAACTGGGCATCCAAACTCCCCCTTAGAAGTGTCCTTAGCGAAGAGATTCCTTCACATCACCACTTCATTACATGACCGCAGGGTGGTGCTGTGTGCAAGGACGAGGTCCCCACCAGAGCAGGGTTACTCTTTAAATGAGAAACGTCTTCACCTCTAAATTGTACCCGTAAGCAACTCCCATCCCTGTGTTTGCGTTTGCTCCACGGACTTCGCGTTCCTCGACCAAAAAAGTAAACTTGCAGAGCCCAGATGTAACCAATGTATCATAGAGATGTTTGATTTTCAGTAATATGCTCCTGTTCAGAAATCATGCTTGTTTGTCTGGTGGCTCAGACCTTTGTCTTTATGTTGTCTTGATTCTTGTAGACTTTTTGAGTCGTAATCATAAACTATCCACAGTCACTGTATTCTGCATTACATATGACATAACTAGACTTTGCGTCTTGTCAATTAAGATGACTGTGGATGAAGCATTTCTTAGATATTTAACATTTGTGAAAAATAAGTTTGGATGAGAACTAACTGATTCATTAAAGTTTTGTTTTTGTCAACAGCAAAACACAGATTTAAAAACAATGGATCCACCAATAGTTCGTAAGGAAAAGACAATAAAATTGTGGAATGATTTTGAAATAATAGTGATAAAGATAATATTATTGAAACATTACGAGCAGAATGAGGTAGTGTTATTCGCTCAGGATTGCCTCTGTGAGTCAGAGGACATATTTGTTATTAGATAGCAGTATGAAATCATTTCGGGCAGCATGGCACGACAGTGCAAACTCCACACAATCACCCACTTGGTGATATCAGACATAGAGTCGGATATCAGAAAATGAATGAAATGTGGGAAATAAAAAAATCCATTCCACCTGCTGCTTCTAACATCTTGATAAATAAGAACAGACTGATACATTCCACTTCAGCAAAAGCCTACTGGAAGAATGTTACAGCAAATGTATCAGTATCATGCTTGCACATTCATCGCACTCACCTAATATTTGTTTTGAGCCACAGGGAAAAACCTGCAGGGACAATGAGAGAGTATCATTGCTGATGTTTACATCGGTGTTCAGCATCGAAGATATGTTGAGCTCTGAAGTGAGGAAAAATAATGTGTGTTTAGGTGCTCATGAATGCGAAGGGCTTATTGTCTCATGGATACACAATCGAACCATTATTTTTTTTCAGTTTTGCGTTTCAGGCCTACAGCAGCAGCTGTCCGCAGTCAGAGATTCCTTAGTGCGCATGTGCAGAGCTGTTCTTGGTCCCCCCTCAGAGGGTGGGTGAGAACTGCGACAAGTCACCATAAAAATGAACATCTTGCAGGAACAAACGAGAAGTCACAACTTCAAATTAAAACGTTTGTTCAGCCAACGTAAGAATGCCGTGCCCCTGACGCTGATTATTACATGTCCGGAGAGACGCAGTTTGTGACACAAGTCTGAAATTGTGGGTGTCAAATTATATTGATTGTCACAGATTTGGAAAAAAATATATCAACCGTGGGCCCTATTTGATTTGTATGGATCCGTGGTACTTTCCTCTTTTTCACATTCTTAGTGATAGAAACTATGCGCGTGTCAAATGGGAGTTTCGATAGAGTGATAACAGAACAACACAAATT
Organism: Carapus acus; assembly: GCA_900312935.1. NCBI lineage: Eukaryota > Metazoa > Chordata > Actinopteri > Ophidiiformes > Carapidae > Carapus > Carapus acus. The sequence continues at coordinate 12,316 of OMPJ01010758.1, forward strand.
ACTATGTGGGCGAGAACGTAGGTGGGGAAAAATATTGGATCCCAGATTCTAGATTTTACTTTGAAAAACCCGAGGCGGAAGTGCTCCTACCCTCCTCGCTTGTAGACGCAGGCTGCGAGCAGCTCGAGCTCGGTCAGGGGAGAGTGTCGGTGAATGTGTCAACGGCGGCGTTTGGCGTTAAAAAACGCAAATTAACGCGAAAGAAGAGTGGGAAAACGACCGCAGCGGCGAGGGACGACCTACGCAGACGTTGGATTATGATAAATGCGACAAACAGACCAGTAATTCCGGGCTGTTTGGACGGCTAGCGGCTTATTGAACATCTGTAGAGCATAATGAGGGCATCCGCTATTCTGTTGGCCGCTTTTTCCTGTGAGGTTTAGCCAGTTAGACGCAGAGTGACATTATCTATAGATGCGTTGCTTTTAGGCAAAAACGACACAGTGAGGGGAACCAGGTTGGAGAAATTCGGCTAATTCCTCCTCCCGTCGTCCCTGGGGAGCAGTGAAGTCATTTGAGAGGAGGCTCGTCTTTATCACCTTCGTAGTTTAACGGTTTTTTTTTGGCTGGAAAATCTGGATTTTTATCGGCGCGCTGCCTCCACCACCATCCCCGGTCGGTAGTCGTACATGGTTTTGGCTTTCTGAGCGTTAATCTCGAACCTCCTGTGGGCTTCCCTCCCCCGCCGAAGGATGCCGGATCAAATATCGGTGTCCGAGTTTCTCTCGGAGACAACGGAGGATTACAATTCCCCGACCACGTCCAGCTTCACCACCCGACTGCAGAGCTGCAGGAACACGGTCAACGTGCTGGAAGAGGTAAGAACACCGTGTCACCCCGGGTGGAGGGATGGGTGATGGAGGACGCCAGCAAATTGGACCACAATCACACATTAACACTCACAATCCCTCGCTCCTCGCCGTTTTATCGGATGGAGATGATGCTTGTGTGCACATCCACTATGCTGTGTCCGACACCTTTGATTTAACGGCAGGGAGACCGCCATTGAATCCGTTGATGGTATTGACGATCAATCGTGTTACACATTTGTCACCGCAAAAAATATATTGTTGTGTTGTAAATATACCTGCTCAATGTGTTTCTAGAGCATCACACCCATTTTGGCTCGGTCCATCAAATGAAACGGACATTGCTGCGCACTTGAGTCCCTCTCTGTCAGGAGGTGATGGTTGATGCTCATGATTGGTGTGTGTGTGTGCGCGTATGAGCGTGTGTTTGTGTGTGGACGTGTGTATACGAGAGAGGGAAGGAGAGAAGGTGAGCCGTGGTGTTTGTGAGTGTGCTGCTCTTTCATTTGCAGCCAGATGGAGTAAAACAGAGGGGGTGGATGGCTGAGGAGAAAGAAGGGAATGGGAGGATGTTGCGTGCACTCAGGCCTATGGCTCACTGTTCACTATTACATAACTCACAGCTTTAGAGCATTCAGCCTGTCTCTCTCTCGTCAATTCGTGCCTCGTGCGGGTGCGTGTGTGTTTGACAGACACTTAGAAAGAGAGAGACATCCTCGAGTCTCTGGGAGTCATGTCAGCCTCAGGACCAGAAAGTCCCCTGACTGTTTTCAGCACAGACCACAATTGATCGATCCGTCCTTTGGACAAGCCAACACACACACTGTCACACGCCTTGATGCTGTGTCACCTTTCGTGTGCTCGTGCAGTGGAGCGCAATCAGGTCGGCAGGTGGGAAGGTGTGTGCGAGGAGGAGACCAGGGATTGCCTTGTTCCTTACCCTCATTTTTGCCGTGGTGCTCCTCCAGACATCATTTCCGACCGTGATTAAATGGAGCATCAAACCAGGGAATCCACCTTCACAAGTATGACCTCGTTTTCTGTTCCAGGACATTTTTTAAAACCTGGCACGAACGATGGGCAGATGAGAATAGAGACGATGCTGCATTGATAATATTGATAAGCCATACCTGACAATATGGTGTTTAAGTAGATTTGACATTGGGATTTCGACAAGGACTGTAGAATTATATCATATAACCAGGTGGGTGTACTTTTAAACAGCATGATTGTTGAAACACAAGTGATCTCTGCACTAAATGAACTTTACACTAGTACGCTAAAATGCCAAGTGCTCATCATAAAGATATAATCAATTTTCTGAATTGATTGATGAGCAGGTGGTATGACGATAATGGTTTCTACTCATCAAATTAGTAAAAAATGTGAATTTGTTCAGGCAAATAGATGATTGAGCATATGAAGCTGATTGTAGTGGTTGCTAATGTGGTCATGTGTGTTGTGTGGCGTCTGTCACTCCGGGTTACAGTGACTGTTGGAGTGTAAGCGTAGTCGTACAACAGACTGTAGCTTGTCTCGTATCTGTGTGAGCGTTCAGGACAGAAACCAGGTCGGCCATCTATTCCTCGCAACTTTATCACCTCGTAACAATCGAATATTTTGCCGTTCAGAGGCAGAGCCGTGTTTATTCAAGAGGCGCACACACACTCCCTCTCTCTCGCCCTCCCTCTCTCTCTTTCTCCTTCTTTCTTTCTGTCTCTCTCCTTGTCCCTCTCTTTTTTTCCCCCTCTCTCCTCACTGTAACAAGGAAAAGCTCGCGTCATGAATCACCTCACTGGCTCCGTGCCTCCCAAGCACAAACGAAAAACATCTGTTGGAGCAGCCGCCATGTGCGCTTCGGTAGCGGCTCTGGAATTTTTGCAGAGATCACATGATGAGGAAGACCATTACAGCGACACCAAAGAGCAGCAACACGCTCTTCAAAACAGGGCGACAAAGACCGAGAAGTTGCCCCGTGAAATGTCATGCCGTGTCTCAAGAATGTCTCCGTGGATGCTGAGGCCCAGATCCCTGGAGGCACGAGGCCCGAATCCCCGTGGAGCTAAAGGCTCTCTAAGCATTTGTCCCGGTGCTCGCTTCCTCAGTGTGTTGACAAGGTAAATTATGCAGAGGTACGGCGTGAATGTTTAATAGTGTAACCCGAGTGCGAGCGGGCGCCCACAAGAAGGGCCGATGTTACCTTCATCCGGAGGTGTGGCTGCGATCGTCTTAATTCATCAGCTCATATCAATTATTGATGGTGGCAACAAAGACGCGTCGCTACCAATGACTCGCCGATTCCTCTTTTCAGCTGAATAATGTACAACTGAGGGCGTGTACATGTTTTCGTGAGGAAGAAGTGTGGTCAACAAAGAGGGTAAAAATAACCCGTGGCGGTGGCTTTGTGTGCGGAGGTGGCAAAAAGGAAACCGGCGTATTTGTGTTGTATTTCTGTGACGTCCTTGGTGATTAGCGCTTCCTGTGTTTCTGTGAGTCAAGTGTGGCGGCTCTTCTGTCCGTGCAGTTGGAGGATCTTTTGTTGGTGCCTGAAATGATTAGCCACCTGTTTTCCAAACCAGACCTGCCAATGTGAGCAGATTCTGATTAATTCAGCAAGTTAAATCCCAGCCAATGAGGAATGTTTCATTTTGACCGAGATGTGTTCACTCATCTCCAGTTTCCAGAGTCTGCAAACTTGAACGGTTCACTCTAACCCACGTTAGCATGAACGGCTACTAACCTTAAATCTGCTTTAAAAACTAATGCTTATCATATCGATGTCAGTGTATCACATTCGTGTGCCACGC
>OMPJ01010758.1:15967-31464 GCA_900312935.1 Carapus acus
CGTCCGTCTCTGTAACAGTGTTTAGCATGGGTGGCACAGTCACCGTGGTGCGATTGGCCCAGGGGTCCGGTATCGTCCCCCCTGCCCGGGCCCCCACAGATGGCACACTGCTTCGGCAGCTCTTGTGCCCCCAAAAGCACAGAGGAGTGTCCTAACAGCACAAGGGGAAGCCTCAGAGTGCAACATTCTTTTGAGCGCGCCTCTCATACCACATCACATGGCCAGCACAAGAGAAAATGTTGACTTTTCACAGTCGGCCTATTCAAGCATGGCTGCGCCTGACCTCACACGCAGACACAGAAACACTCACACGCGCGCTCGCGCGCACACATGCAGGCGCGCACACACGTACGAACCTCTTGCTTTTTTGACTTTCATGTAATGTTGACATTGCTCTTGAAGCTGTCATCCAGGCAAGACCAAACCTCTCAAGAGTAAAGATTGGATTAGTCAATGAATACACGGAATTCTGTAGAATTCCATAATTATAGAGTAAAACCCTTGTTAGTTGATTAGCTATTTCGTTGCCTCAAACAATAAGCAGTCTTTCAAAAGGTAAAATGTGTTGCGCTCCAGATGTGTCTCCAACCTTTTTCCATCAAGCTTTTTCATCAACACAAATCTTATAAGATACTCAGGATTGCTGCACTCAATTTGATTGCATTCATCACAATACATTTGTGAGGAACATACACCCCACAGCTTAAACCTCCGCTAACCCATTTTTTTGTGAGGATGCATCAAACACAGGGAAGCAAATATCCTAATGGATTTACAAAGCAGATATAAAACAAAACAAAGGCTGCTGTTGTTGGCAATTTTTGTATTACAGGACACGCAGTTTACATGGCTTTCTGATCTAAAAAGGTTGCTAAAAAATTTGGAAGAGCCTCACAAAACTAACCTTGATCCAACTCTGACAGTGTGATAACATAGCCGCACACTCATTGCCCCACAACCTCTATAAAATCAATAAATTAGCCTCTTGAGTGATGCAGCTATAAATGGCACAGTGTCGATGACGGGAGCCGAAGCGCTAAAGTTGTTTCCTCTTGAATTTTAAATAACTCTGCGTACTACTCGGCCAGTATTCACACCCTCTGTCGAGCAGAATGTCTTTGGGTTGTTTGTCTGGAGAGCCTGTGGTACCTCAGGCCAATGTCATGTGAGCGTTCACCATCATCCCACAAAGGAAGTCATTTGTCCTCACAGTCTACTAATAGTTTTGTCTTTTGTCCTCATGGTTCTTTATATCTTTATTTCATCCTATTTGCAACACGGAAACGCAGGGCTCTCAATCCACCAACGTCATTCCTTGAATCAGTTAACGAATTGCCCCTCAACAACGAAGCAAAAGCAATGAATAATTCACAAGATGGGGGCAGGTTTCCTCACGCACTTTACATAACAAACGGAGCACCGGTTATTTAAAGCTCCGCTCCGAGGACAGGCGCGTCACCCTCTACCAGTAATGAAGTTATGGCTGTATTCATCATTTGTTCCCACCATGGCCAACATGGTTGAATCACGCAGCGTAAGTGAACAGGAGCGTTTTCCTCCCTCGGCTCTGTTTTTCACATGACATCTTGTTCCACTTAGGCTGCGTTGCAAAACAGCACTTCAAGTTTGTTGGATTTTTGTTTTTATTTACAGTGACAAGTTAGTACCTTGGCTCACGAGGTTGAGGCCACGAGGCGGAGGTGACCGCATTTGCACGTCCACTCCAAGATGTCATCTGTGAAGTGACCGAGGCAACGGCATAAGATATATAAACACGGATGGAATGCAAACGATCTTCAGTGTCTCTATACATGCCTCATTCCCTGGCCATCATATGAACGCACAGGCACAAAATCTACATCCATTACTCAGCAACACAGCAATTTGACATTCCCAGCCGGCTAATGGTGTTTACGAGAAATTTGATCGGTGATTACAATTCTGTTGTTTGATTTCTGTGAATTTCCTGCCAGACAAACCCTCTGTGGAAAAAAGTCTTTCCTCTGTCCGCTCACTCCATGGTGTTTGTTGCCAGTGCTCTGATCATTTAAGTGCTGTGGCCTTCCCTGATCTCTGTAGGTCTATATTGACCGCCAGAATAAATCAATGATCAATGGGGTTGGGTCATCTCGGTCCATTACCTGGAATGAGCCCGCATCGACGCGGACCCTACCAGAGTTAGGTTGCTTTATAGGCAGTGTCTGCTTTGCTATAAAAGCATGTCGCAGTTGAACTTGGTCGGTTCTTAGCCGTTAGCAATTTCTGCAGCTCTGCGCTCAAGAGGCTGGTTGGGATAGGAGCAAAATATTTTTAAATCCAGTTGCTAGGCTTCCACTCCTACTTGGATACCATGACCTAGACGGGTGAGAAACGCCACAGACAAGATCTATTCAACTTGCTGACTTGGGCTTTGCGGAAGCATCTTTTTTTTTCAACGGTAACAACAATCAGAGCCGATGCCCTGCCAGCTACTAACATGGCCACTGTGGACGGTTCATCTGTCCCCGAGAGGAAGGCTACAGACAGATGTGAATGCTGCTGGACTCTTCCAGGATTTAGAGGGGGGAGGGTTTGGGTTGGAGGTCAGAGTGGTGCAGCCCCAAGCTCAGTCGGAGGCTAATCCGCTCTGGGCTAATAGAGCCTTGATGATATACGCAGTGCAGCTGTGGCAGGAAGGTGGGCCAGCAGCTGTGGCCTGCACACCACTTATCATATTTCAGCCACAGACGATGAACCATCTGACAAACAAGCAGAACAACACCCGTGTACCCACCCACGCACGCCGACACGCCCCACGCACCCTACACCGCCCACTGTGGGAGACAAAACAGAAATTAGAGTGCGACTTGGAGCCTACTCGATATTTAGGGAGGGATCTTAAGGCAAAGACACGCTCACACAGAGCGTATCATTATTCGGCGGGGGCTCCAGATGCAGGAATGAGGTGCAATCATTGACACACTCTCCCTAACCAAACTTGTGTGTCTGACTACCTTGAGCCCTTGAAAACGAAATGTTTCCCAGGGCGCGATGAGACATCAGTGAAGTGCTCCAATCAATAAGAATTGCCTTCATCAGCTTCCAGCTTTGGAATTTATTTTCTATTTAGTATTCTTCTTCCATCACTGCCATCCCTCGCCTCAGTCACAGCGGGTCATCCTCATGTCTTGCTTCTTCCCCCTCTTTCTTTCTGCCTGTCAGTGTTGTTGTCTTGAAGACCTAGGACGTTTGTCTCTTGGCCTGAGGGCTTAATACGGCGTCTCCATCTTAAAGCTTTCATGGCTCCCAACTGAGCGTGTGTGTGTGTGTATGCGTGTGCAGCCTTCAGGCAATTGATGCAACCTTTCACACTGAGTGTTTTGTGAATGTCAGCTTTCTCACGACAGCTGAGGTCTGTTTGGATGGATGTCCAGGTTGTTTTGCTCTACTTTTGGTGCTCCTCAGTGTGCATATGCTAGCTTGTCTCTGTCTGTGCGTGTTTGTTGTCCTGCTTCCCTCTCATACACAGACTGCTTTCTCTAGCTTCCAAATGGGGAAATGTGGCCGGGCACCGTGCATCAATGGTAACCTGGAGATGTCGTCGGGGTAACTTCTCTAGTCGGTCTCTCTGCCGTTATGCAATTGTGTGTGACTCTGCAAAAGCTGTGTGGGACAGTCGCACCTGTGATCCCAGAGGAGCATGACAAGTGAAACGAGACTTGTTTGGCCAAGCGGAAACTGCAGCGCAACCAAGTCAACTCCAAGGCGAAAGATGCAACTTTCCATCCACCCGGCAGTCCTTTAATCGGGGAAACGAGATTCTCCAGTGCATACACTTTTCGCACTGATGTGCGTGTTTGTGTGTGGCTGAAGGAGGCAGAGCCAGCAGTCTTATCATCTCAGCACTGATAAGCAAATGATCAGTGATGAGAGCCGATGGTGGTAAGTGTTTATTTGCATTGCAATTTCAATGCTGATTTGTGGGGTAATTCAAAACGCACTGTCCTGCCAAACATGAGATAGCAATCAAAGTTATTGATCAACACTTATCCTCTTTCTGAGATCAAGCAGCAGCTGGTGATCGGCATGACTGCTGGTTGCGGGTTCTTTTTCTGAGGGTTGTTGTCAGACGTGCCAGAGCCCAGCATGGGGGCCCCCCTCGCTGGCATCGGCATGGAGGTGACACCTTCTGCAGAGCTGGTTTGGGTAAAACCAGCACTCACAAGTGTTTTCACAGATCAAGACGAGTGTGCTCGATGTTCGGTGTGAGCATGCATGTGTGAGTGTAATGCCACAAACGTGTGGGCGCAATGGTGAAAACATGCACATCACTCAAAACAAGAGGTGGGCAGGGAGAGAGCTGTGAGATCAAGCGTCGTTGCACGCACAGTTTGGCTATGTGACCGTCGCTGACACCCACGCCACTTAGCCCGTCAAGAGCTTCTTCCAAGACCAGACCTTGGCCGCGTAGTTGGTGCAGGGAGGATAGAGGGATACATGAAGGAGCATGAGCTGATATCTCATCAACCCTCCTCGTTGTCTTGTCTTAGGTGTCTTGTCTTGTCAGAGGTAAAGGATCATGGAATCATATGCTGGATTCCTCTGCAAAGGACCTGCTGCACTTAAGCACTTGGAGATGTTGAAAGCCTGAGCTTGATGTCAGAGCTCTTCTTCTACGATTTCACTTCCAACCTGAAATCCTTCAAAAAATTCCCTGACTTAGACCTCAAAGGTTTTATTTACCCTTTGGTTGTCCTCTAGATTGATCTGACCTCACGGGCAGGCAGCATACGTGTCAGGCTTGGCATTTGAGAAGTGGGCCATCTGAGACTCAGCCGCTCCCGGAAACATCGTGCTGTCCAATTTTCCCCATTTTGTTCAAAGTATTGAAGAGCGTTAGAGGCGATATGCCCTCACTTCCTGGCAGCGGGACTAGCTCCCCACCCTTCCTGCCTGAGTCATGACATGTGCGGTCTGACTGACAAACAGAGGGGACACATGGACGATCAGAACCACCAACCCTGTATCCTGTCAGAGAGGCACGGAGGTCCACAGAAATCTGTGCTGTCCCAATGTTGACCGGATAGTGTTTTACTCATTGCTGAAGACTTGCAACAGGTATTATTGCATCTCAGCCACCTGTTGGTGGCATGCTAGTGTGCCTCTGAACCTCACAGTTGTTATAATTGCTGTCAGTTATGCAGATTCTACAGTACCCTCGATTCCACATTTGGTCTGTCTATTCCTGCATTTGGGAACAGGCTTTAAACTGGCATCTGATAAATGTCCGCCTGGGTACCACTTGGGTGAGGTGGACAGTCACAAGGTTCCTGAGGGGCCAGTCACTGGGAATCTTTCTACAATCTCCACAGAGAGGAATGTCAAGGCAACCCGTTAAACACTCAGATCACGTCCCCACGGTAACCGCACAACCATCCGCCATCCCCCCGAGCCAAATGCCTGGGTGGAGAACAGGGAGAAGTATTAGACCATCATCAGTGATGGGCCTACTGGCTGGTCGGACCGTGACCCCCGGACAAGACACCGAATAGCGCGTCTGCCTCCCGCATCCTGTCAGAAGATGGTCGCAGAGGAAATGGCACGACTGCTGAGGCAGGATAAGGCCTTAGACAGGAAGTGTGGAGCCGAGGTAGCCTTGGGTCAACCACGCCATGTTGTTTCCTGACCTTTGACCTCTGATTCAGGACTGATACTGGTGGTTAGAAGTTAAAAACTCAAAAAGAAGCACCAATCCTAAAAAGTATAGACAGTATATTTTGTTTGTGTGTGTTCTGCGACCAGACATCTGTCCCACCATTTAGATTTTCAGACATTTCAAGTCTTTGTTTTTCTAAGATGGGATCACGTGCTGATTATGCTCCGGAGTAGCTCCTGTCCTTCACATCACTCAGTTTTGCTCCATCTCCTATAGAGGAGGATGTTCCTCAAAGGAAGAAGGGGAGGAGCATTTCCTGCTTCTTGGCAGTTTGTTTGGTCAGAGACACACAGCCACAGATGTTTGGCACCATACCATACATTGATCCCATAGGATGTTACACGCACACATATATTTGTGTGTGTGTGTGGTCCTTGCCACTGCTCTGTGCCAGCAAAGTTATCCACATTCTCACTTGCTGCCTTGATGGCACAAAGTCATCCATTTTGTTTTCGTCCTCAGCATCCCAAGTTGATGTTATCTCTGTCGGTGGGAGCTGATGAATTGTGGTTAAATGTTTCTTGGAATCATTTCTCCAGCACGTCAGTCGAAAGTTGAAGTCTGACTTACCTGTTTCCAAGGCAACCGCAAACACGTGTTTATATTCTGTTTTTAGAGACGCACCATTTGTAATTCAATTAACATGTCAGATACTATCACCCACTGAATTTGTAACAAAGCGTAGCCCCGCAAGAGTTGAATATTCAATGAAGAGAGCAGACAGAGTGGATTATGGGTACCCCTCACCAGCTGCTCTCGGCTTTGTCCTCCTCACCCTGATCAGCACGCTGCTGCAACCTCTGTGTGTAATCACAGAACCTTGTGGTAGAGCTGCTACGCATGGCCACTACATGACAGGATTTTGTGTGTGCATGTGCATGCACACATACACACACATAAGTCAGTTGTAAGTATGCAATATTTGTGTGCTTGAGAAGAAAGTTATGCTTTATTAATCCCTTAAAAGGGAGTGTGTGTGCGCGTGCGTGTGTGTGTGTGACAATGGCCTAGACACACCTGTGTTCCCCTCATTTTTCTTGCTGGAAGTCATAGGCAACAGGGTTTTGTCAGCAGAAACCAAAAACAGACCGTAGTGAGAACATTTGGACACACACTCCAGTCTCCTCTTTTTGCAGACACCATAATTCTATTGTTGTTTATTAGAAATCCAGACAGTACCTTTGCAAAAAAAAAACACAAAAAAAAAAACACGCAGCACTGCCAACAGCATCCACCAGGATACTGCCACACTGGCCAACAGCAGGAAGCAATGAGGTGGCAAATGGAATGATGTGTTCTCTCTCTCCCTGTGATACACACACACACACACACACACACACACACACACACACACACAGTCACACCCAAACGATGCCTCACAGCACCACACCACCCCTGCCATGACTGGACAAGAGCCACATCACGCTGTCACAGAGGGACGAGGATGGCTTCATTATTCTGGGAAATTTAATTAGCCAGCCGTTTAGTGTGTGTGTGCGTGCGTGCGTGTGCGTGCTCACATGCATTTCAGTGTGGTCAGACTTGCATAGGATTACACTGGGCGGGGTGTGACTTATTGGTTTTCCTGGGCCGTAGACGTTGTTGAGGCATCCCCCTACCAGAGTCCCACCAAATTCAGGAAGAGAGCATCACCTCAATCTCCATGTCCAGTCATCAGCAAGGATGTGTCTGTGCCCCTCTGATTAATCCTGCCTGTCCTCTAATGTGTCCTCCTCTCTGTCATGTCTCAGGCACTGGACCAGGATCGGACATCCCTGCAGAAGGTGAAGAAGTCAGTTAAGGCCATCTACAATTCAGGACAAGGTGAGTGGACATGCATGGGAAAAGGACAGGTCTTCAGATGAGACATGTTTGTATCCCAGGATGAACCCCACCGCCCACCCCGTGTGTGTCTTTGTGTCATTTCTCTGGTCGGTGTTGTTTGTCCCATGTGGTATTTTCTCTGCTGGACTGAGACGTACAGCTCATGACAGACGGCACGCTTTCTTCGCGTCCCCGACATCATGGCAGTAAAGCCTCGCCGAGAGACACATATATATCATCATGACGACATTCGCCACAAAGCAGCTGCGCTTTACAGCAGCGGTTCGTCTGAGGACGACACATTTCTTCGAGCAGGATCAATCAAGCGGTCTGCTGCACATCTGGCCGTTCTGGACACTCAGGACGTTTCCACTGAAAGCCTCCTGCCACATCTGAGACATCTGTGACTCACACGTGCACGTGCACACGCATACAGACACACACGTCTTCCTGTTTTTCTGAGATGTTTTGCACCTGACTATCACTTTCCGTTGTGTCATCACATAAGCATTGACCGGGTCTTTGAGGGACGCTTCTATATTGTTGGACCTTTTCTGCACCAGGGGTGTCCCTCAGTCTGTCTCTCCCTCTCATTACTTCTATGTCCCTTTCTTTCTCTGGCATTTCTTGTATGTCCCTGTCCTCTGTATCTGTGTAGTTGTTCCTGTCTTGTCTGTGTCGGTGTCTCTTGTCCTTCTCTCTCTCTCTCTCTCTGTGTGTCTCTCAGCGCTTTGGGTCTGTGTCTGATTGCACCTGCGTCTCTGTCTCCGTAGACCATGTCCAGAACGAGGAGAACTACGCTCAGGCGCTCGATAAGTTTGGCAGCAACTTCATCAGCCGTGACAATCCAGATCTGGGCACCGCCTTTGTCAAGTTCTCCTCCCTCACCAAGGAGCTGTCGGCCCTCCTCAAGAACCTGGTGAGTCAAGCCAAGGTTGTCCTGGAGAAGCAGCAATCTGTCATATATCACACAAACTGAGGAACACTCAAACAGACGTTGCAGCCAAGCCAACGGTTTTCCCGTTGTGTGTGAGTGTGTGTCTGTGTGGTGAAGGATTTGGAGTCAAAGATGAGGATTAGACTGAGTGGGTCAAAGGTCGTAGAAAGGTACACAGTCCAACGTCTGGAGTCGTAGCTGCTCTCAGCTGCGTCTGCTGACATTGTGGACACCCCTCATGTCTCCGCCTTAGAGGACGACCTGATGTCAGTCTCTCCCCTGCCCCATTTTGTTTTCTCTCCAAGTCTCTCCCCCCTCTCTAGCTCACTCTTCATGTGTGGCCGACGGCCAGATTAGACGCCATAAATAAGCTCGGCGACACCGGGACCTCCGTCACGTGAACCTGTGTGTAAGCAGGCGGGTGTGTTTGTGTCCCCACGTCCATCCATGCGGAAACCGTCCTCCATCACTCACCTGTCGCCGCTTCCTGTGTTTACTCGGCAAGGAAGTGGAGGCGATCACAGACATTTCCTTCCTTTTTTCGGTGACTTTTCTGCCGTAGGTGTTTTCACACAATGACTCGGTCAGCGTGCCCATGAGTCTGCTGCTGCGCACAAGGGGGAATCTCCACGCACGCCAATGACACACCGTGCACGTTATTGACTCGGACGAGGATTTCCTGGCTCTTTACGTAAATTCATCACAGGGCTCCGTCTGTTCCTCAGCACCCGTGTCTGTCTGCGTCGAACGCAGAGGCAGGCACGATCACGAGGACAGATAAAGGGGGACAGGCGCGAGGTCAGATGTGGAGACCGGGACAACTCGCAGGGCAAGCTTTTAAAGCTGCCAACAGCCAGCCAGTGAGACATTGATCCTGACGCCGGCCATATGTAAGAGGGGCACTTAAGAAGCACATTAGCGTCCATTTGGAGATGTTTACTTCCTCAACTCCTGCTGCTGCTGTGTGTTTGTGCGTGTGGATGTGGACTTGGCTGACAGCACGGTCTTAAATGCTTAGCCCCAGCGTAAATGACAGTTAGAGCTGCAGAGCAATGCTGGAACGAGCCCTGGACGTTGCCTAATCCTCCTGTTGAGCGCAGCATCTCGGCGTGCCTCTGCCGTCTCTCCGGCAATGGCAGCATCTGAAAACATGCAGGATTTTTATTTATGAGTTCATGAATTTGCCTGTTATTGTGGTTTTATCTGTCATAATGCTGAGACAGAGAGAAATAAAGCATCACCCGGTGTGCAATTACTCGCCTAAATGCGGCAGAGGTAGTCTCACATTCGGGGTTTATTACAGGGTGCTGATGTTTTGTCCTCTCAGTAACAAACAAGAGTGTTTATGTTGTATGTCGCAACGGGCAAACTGAAACGGCAGCAAAGAGTCAGCCCCTTGAAAGCTTAATGCGATCCGCCACAAAAGACTGGGAAACGCTCCTAGTTCAACATGACAACTGCAGTCGGCTATTATTTGCTCTCTATTCTGGAGAACCGCCGATTTTATCCTTGATCCTCGCTGTATCCCGCCGTCCTCTCTCACTGTCACTCTCTCACCTCTGCCTCTGATGCCTCCGTGTTGATGTTGTATTCGCCCACTGTTTTGCAGCTTCAGAGCCTGAGCCACAATGTGATCTTCACCCTGGACTCGCTGCTAAAGGGCGACCTGAAGGGCGTGAAGGGGGTGAGCTTTACTGCAACGCATCTCTCTTCCTGCTCTCCTTCCGGAGCCCCGTGGGACGGCTCGGCACCGGGGCCTCGTCAGCACATCTCTCTGTTCACTGTGTGTGTGTGCGCGCGAGTACGTGTGCGTCTGTGTGTGTGTGTGTGTGTGTGTGTACCAGAGCTATGAAAGTCAGGCTGCCGCCTCAATCTGAAAATCACAGCAGAGTAAACAGCGCCCCCTGTGTTGTGCTTCAAGCACACGCTGTTCATAATTGGGTCATGACCTGCTAAGATCCCGGCACTATAAGAGGCGGGGTCATTTCTTGGCCGTCCACCACTACAGTCACGAGGTGCTGCGTTTGTCTCCACTGGTCCCCCCCCACTAGAGAATCCACTCTGCAAATAACTGTGTTTCCATGGCAACATGGTGATCAGTGCCCACTTGTTTTTTTTTTTCTCCAGGACATAAAGAAGCCCTTTGACAAAGCCTGGAAAGACTACGAGGCCAAGTTGTAAGTGGATCATTTCTGTGTTTACGCCATCTACACAGACGTCTGTTAAGAGCTCTAACCTATCCGCTGTCTCGCCTGCTTCCTCAACCAGCACCAAAATCGAGAAGGAGAAGCGAGAACATGCCAAGCAACACGGGATGATCCGCACCGAGATCACGGGCGCCGAGATCGCAGAGGAGATGGAGAAGGAGCGGCGTCTGTTTCAGCTGCAGATGTGCGAGGTGGGTAGGAGAGGGAGGCCGGATCCTGTGGATTTGCAGGACAATTCTGGAATATGTAATGATCGGTGGTACTCGTTATATCCTCTGCAGTTTGTAGCGCTCGCTGTATCCGATATGACAGAGCGGAGTGTAAAAGCAAGTGTGAGCTTTGTATTTGCCACCGAGAATTAGAAGAAACTGTCAAAGCTAACTTGGCTGTGCCAGGGAACACCTACGCCTTCTTCTTCTCCCTCTTCCTCTGCGCTACCCTTTCCTCTCGCTGGTACTCTTTACTCGGATTACATAATGAACCAGTAGCTGTTGTAATGTTTTATACTCGTCTGAATTATTCTTTACTCCCTTTGTGATTCACTGAACCGCAGTCTGAGAGCAGCTTGTGTGTGTGTTTGTGTGTGTGTGTGTGTGTTTTGCACGCCCGTGCCTGTGAGAGTTCAGACTTATACTTTCTTCAAACTGGAGATTAATCTAATTCACAGCAATGAAACCAGGGAACATTGTGAAATCAGTTTTCTGGGTGTGTGTGTGACGCCCACCACATGACCCTAAAATCAGAACGTGGTAGATTAGAGAGAGATACAGTGGGATTGCGTGTGTCATGATCTTATGATTACATATAATTACGTGTTAATCTCGCATTTGAGAGAGACAGGAAAATGAAGCGTGATCTTGGCGTCCACGCACGCACAGTATGTGTGTGACATTGGCGCGGTCAGTCCTACAGTCTGTCCTTCAGTCCAGTTCCTGCGTCGTGCGCACCCTTACTCTCGTGTATCATATCTGTAATTCTCTCCCTCACTCTCTCGCCCCACAAATGTGTGATAGGCGGGGATCAGCAGGCTGCGTCAGATACTCACAGCCCTGGATCCAGCTCATTCACACACAGTCCAAACATGCGCATGCAGCACAACAACAGAGCCAACACAAAACACAGATAAGCTCCTGTGCACACAGCCGTCTGAGGCAAACAAAGGGGAAACACACATATTCATGGACTATTGGTGTGCTGGTGTGCCTGTGGCCACACTATTTGTGGTGACAGACGAGTAGTATCTGCAACGCGACTGCAGTCAAATGAAACAAACAAAATAGACGAAGTCTCTTAAGTAGTGGTGGGTTTATTGTTTCATCTTAATTTGTGTGCATGTGACGTGCTCGTCCTCAGATGCAGGCCCTCTCTCCTCACTCCCTCATCGTCATGTAACATAGTTGTGAAAATTATGCAAATTGTGTGTCAGCCATGTAGTGTCAAGGGGGGGAAGGCAATTCCTGAATGTGGTGGCAGAATGTTTAGCGGACAATAGGCTCTGGAAGGAAATAGTCATCCCTGAAACCATATGATGTCATTATCTGGGTGCCAGATGGAGTGGGCAGGAGGCGACTCCAAAAACCTGGCCCATATCGAAGTTTCCTGGCGGAAAGTGGTCAGTCGCCTAGCGGTATCCCAGCAGCCTTACTGAGCTCCCAGAAAATGATTATAATGAGGCTAATGACTGGGGGGGAAAAGGAAAACATGACCTCTCCGCTCAGTTGCCTGTCATTTGTTGTCTGCAGTACCTGATCAAAGTCAACGAGATCAAGACCAAGAAAGGAGTGGACCTCCTGCAGAACCTCATCAAGTATTACCACGCCCAGTGCAAGTAAGTCCTGCCTCAGTATTTGCCCCCTAAAAGATGCTGAGGCTTTGCTCTGTCCCCACCACTCTCAACCTCTGCCACGTATCTGAAGAGGTCCCCAGCTGTCCCCAACCCATCGTACCAAATGCGTATCGTCCCGTTACATTTGTACACAGTTGATTTTATAATGGATGTAATTGTATATTTTTCGACCTACTATCCCATTGCCTGTCCCATGACCTCACATACTCTACCTGGACTGAAGACATTTCATGGATAGTGAGCAAAACATTTTCAAGAATCAAAGGAGTCGAGTTGCCACGGTTCGGTTTTTGTTCAGGTTTTTCAATAAATGTATTTCTCCCACAAAGAGAAGCTGTGAGACAGTCCTCCAAGGATGCCATCTTTTCAAGTCAAACCTGACCTTTAACAACCTCATCAATGTTCTCTCCATGAAACTATCTCAGCGGCCATGTATTTTCACTGCAGACCGTTTAGGCCGACTTCGAAGTTTCACTATTTAGCGGTTGAGATTGTCGGACTCAGAGAATGAAGGTGTATTTGCTCCTCTGCCTTGAAAGACCTTCACTCAGGATTGCACAAAGACAGTTGGTCAGGATATGATACAATACAATACAATACAATTTAATTTGTATAGCGCCAAATCATAACATGATTTGTAGATGATGTATGATGTGTAGATATGCAGCGGAGTCGGGGTGTTGTGGGCGAGGGAGGCGGCCACATGTCCGGAATGTGGAGACAGGGTTGTTTCAGTGATTCGCGATCTGCGAACAAAGCGATCTCAGCTGATCTGCGAATCAGCTGAGGACGTGCTCAGTTCAGTCCCGTGCACAGAAGACATGAGGGCAAAGTCCTGCGTCCTGCCCAGGAAGGAGCAGGACACCAATATTCCCTGCCGTGTCACGTGTGATTATATTTGTCTGCGTGTTCCCATGATCTGTGACGCGAGTCTCTCCTATCCAGTTTCTTCCAGGACGGCTTGAAGACGGCGGACAAGCTGAAGCAGTACATCGAGAAGCTTGCAGCTGATCTGTACAACGTAAATACACACATACACCCTTTTCATCTCCTCCATCTGGTCCGCTCCCTCGCTCGCTTTGATGCGCATTCCTCAGCAATCACACGAGCTTTTTTGCGAAGAGGGGCATTTGTGAATGAAAACAACACGGCCGATGACACAGTGTTTCCTGGCCATAGTCTGTGTTCATGCAGTCCACCCGGCCTTATTTGAAATCTGCCCCAGAGGATAAATTATGTGCGTGTGTCTGTATGTGTATGTAGGAGGTATGGAGATACAGTATGTCTCGTGATGTGTACATTTCACGCACACCAAAGACCTGAAAATAGATCACATGATGCGTTAGGTTTACATGTGCCTCTGTATACAAGGCTCCTGGAACCCTTCAGCACCTCCATGTCCCCCATTCTCGCCCTTTCTCATGCATAAGTTGTCTATTTTCAAGCAGCACTGCTGATTTCCCGTAGTTCCTATACAGGAGAGTGTCGATCGACAGCATCTGCTGCAATGCAGGACATTTTTCAGTCGAGGATATTTACAGATGGCCCACCTCATAAACATGAAACATTTGGGGAGGAGGACCGCGCAACGGGAGAGAGCAAAGCTTTGTTTGGCTTTGTGAAGCTCCAGATTCTGACCCCACGCTCTCTACACGTTCCCCTCAGATCAAACAGACTCAAGATGAGGAGAAGAAGCAGCTGACAGCCCTGAGAGACCTGATCAAGTCCTCCCTCCAGCTGGACCAGAAGGAGGTAGGCCGGACCAGACACAGTGTTACTCAGTTTCATGACCGTTTCTTCTAGCATTCCTTCGGTAATTGACATAATCAGCATCCAGGACACTCATGTGTCATGTCACCACGGAGACGGGACAAGGAATTGAATCCACAAGCACTTATGATGGCTCCTGCGTAGATCAGGCTGGTCGGTGTTAGTTCGCTCTGTGTAATTTCTTGGAAACCAGCCAGTGACCGTTGCCACGACGATGCCAGAGGAGAGAGGGCGATTATGACTTTATCGAGTTAGACAGATGTGATGCTGTTTACGACTTTGGTGTCAAATAATTGCCAGCATACTCTTGCAGAAGGAAATGCACCACATATCCGTCTATGGCTTCATCCTTTCATTTGCAATTTGCCTTTTGTCCTCCCACCTGAATTTTTGTTGGTCCGGAGATTCTGTATTTCCTCCCATGAGGTGGCATTTGTTCCCCCTCTTTAAGTTAAAGGTGTATAGTTTGTATGTCGGCCTCTGTATATCATGTGGACCCAATGGCGGTGCTGCACAGAACGAGCGTCCAGTGCTGTACCATGCTGGTAGCCAGTGTGTGGAAGATCTTTGCTGGTGACCAGTGTTGTGCCTCACTGGCTGCTCAGTGGAGAGCCACTCTCTGTCCCGGTCACACAAACATGCACACACACACACACCCACGTGCGATACTAACAGCACCTAACCACCCACGCACTCCTGTCAAACACTGTCACCTCTTACCCCAGCTTCACTAACCCCCACCCGCTGCTGTGGCTGCACGTGGTGTTGTAGCACCCTCCGCTCACGCACCTTGTCGACGTCGTGGGGGAACACAAAGAGAGCACGCGGACACACACGCACTGCTGATGGCGCTCGAACACAAGTCAAGACCATACATCACTACTGGAAATGAATTACTTCAGTAATAAGGCGCAATAATGCAAGAAGTGTCGTCAGCTGACTAAGTGGAACATGGTCTGTGCTACACAGCCATGATGTAACTATCTATGATGGTGCCCAGCATAAAACACGGGACACTCCGTTTCCCTTTCGTAGTGGCAGTTTAAAATAGAAGCCAAGTAAATCTAGAAGACACCCAGCATGTCAAAGTTCAGCCTGTCTCGCACCGTCCTGTGCCCGAACAGCACTGGTGAAGCCGCACATGCACACACTGGGGGCTCTGGTTTCAGTCACCACACACACTCATGCCTTCACCACCTGCACCTGAGCCGGATCGTT
>OMPJ01010760.1:0-15203 GCA_900312935.1 Carapus acus
AGCCTGCAGAGGAACTGTTGAGAGGTACAGCGAAGAGAGGAAGGAGAAGAAAGAATGAGAAAAGGACATTGGCTGTGAGACAGAGAGACACACAGAACTAACACTGGTAACATCCATCTGTGTGAGGACATCAGGTGACTGTTTCTTCTAGGATGCATATTGTCACACATTTGAGTTTGAAGAGAGGTAGTGAGCTACCGTCCAAGTCCTATTCTGTTTGGTCCTTCATTTATGAAAATTCAGACATTAGTCATGTCAAATTTCAAAACATAAGCCTGAGATGGGAAACACTGCAATGGTGCATGAGAAACACTATACATGTTTGAACATTTAGAACTCAGGAGATGCTATCAGTTTGAAAAATTGTTGACAACAAACTCCACGAAAAAACTTAACTGTATTTACAAGTCGTATAGAATATTTCTCTGAGAAAAATGTGTTACCATGCTGTTATAGACAGCGTTATGTTATGCTTCTCGTTTTGACTGATGAATGACGTTGTATGTTTTATCTTTATTTGATGTGTTTTAGACGCAATTATTGAGACCCTTGATGGTACAAAGCAACACCCACAGGTGACAACATAAATTGTTTTTCTGAAATGAATTACCAATATTGTAAATCACACCACACAACAGATTCATGACCTGAGGATTGAATAGATGAATTTTTGTACATATATGATGCTCATCATCATAAGCATCGCTGACTTATTACTGCTTGTATGCAACACGCCAAATTGCGGAAAAATAGATTACAGAAAAAAACATATCATTAACAGTCAATCAAGAACAATGTATAATTAAAGGAGCACATCTCACCAAAACACCTGTTCTGATACATTTATGTAACACCACATCTCCATATATCTCCTTTAATGCTGGCATTATTGAAGTGTCTCATGCATAATGGCATGGAAAAATAGTCCTTTTAATTTAGGGCTTTGAAAGTGCACCAGGCATTTTGATTTTAACACCAAAGGAAGAGAAACTCTGTGATTTCGTCTCCACTGACAAGTTGCCACCAGTTATATTCACTGACATTTCTCTATGCTAGAAATAATGTTATAATTGTTGACTTGGCCTCACTGTGCATATTAAGCCTCTACACACGTTGACAGCTTGAGTGTTAGCGCGTGTGACAGATGTACGTGTGTGTGTGCGCGAAAGAGAGGGAGACAGACTTTGACAATCTGCCGCTGCTACTGTGAAAACGAACTCGCCCGCCTGCTGAAGAAGAGATGAAAAGTGAACGCGCCGTCTTTTATGCAGGTTCAGAGCTACTTTCAAAGAGGCAGCAGTGGGATGCGAGGAGAAGCCTGCGTATGGTTTGACTGGGTCATTGATCAGCATACAAAATGGCCTCATCAAGTGATTCCACCCCTGTCTGAAAGATTCTACATGGTTTGCAATTAGAGCCTATGTGAGGTCCTAATATGAAGTAACGTTTGGTTATTAGGAAATGAATGGACTTATTGCTCGAATCTGCACCTGGTGCACCTCTCATCTTCACCTTCCTGAAAGGCAGCTTCCCCCTCTTTACCCCTTCTCCAACCAAAGGATCTCAGCGTGGTGCCAAGAGAATTTTTTTTGTGATACTGTCATTGCTGATCCGGTAATTATCTCTGCGGAATCCTAATTGTCCTAATAGATTTTTAGGTTGATGTATAATGGTGAGATGTGTTACCTACAGACAAGGAGAAGAATGTAGCTGACAAACCTGCCACCAGTTTGCTCTTGATAGAGGCCTCTGAAGCCAGGGCGTATGACATGGTGATGATCCTTTCCTGCTCCTGCAGTGCAGAGTCCAGTTTCACAAGCGCCACATCTGGCTTGTCCACCGACACAGCTGGTGCCAGGTTCTGCACACTGTCAACCCACAGAAAACACTATGTAAAGAAAGCCTCAAAGCTCATTTTCTACACTTGTTTACCACAATTCATTGAAATTTCTCTGAAGCCAAAATTAAATCTTGATTAAAATCACCAAACCAAAATGTCAATATTTTACTAAACAAATTCAAAATAATTTCCAGCATGCAATATGACATACTGCTGTTAGCAGAAGATCTTCATCTAAGTTTACAGTCTTGAAGAACAGAAATTCTTCTTTATCTTTTTTGAATCTGAGGAATAGTATTCTGCTTCATCTTTTGTCAGACCCTGTAAATTACCTGGACTTTGCAAGTATGCTCTTGATGCGCTGCACCTTTCGGTGACGCTCCTCCACTTCTTGAGGGCTTAAGAATTCCTCTGGTTCTGAATCCACATAGCGCTCTGGAATCAACACTTTCTCAGGCTTGGACAGCTACATAAAATAAAAGGCATCGTTTCTTAAGAATTTAGAGCAGATTTAGAAAGATTTTTTCTTTTTAGAACTAGAAAGATTTGCTCTACCAAACACTATGTAACATATACTGTAACAGGTGCTTTGCAATGTAAAAAGTAGCTGACTCAAAAACATACTAGACTTAAGAGGGACATCACCAACAGATTTAACTGTAAGGGCAATTCCTCTACAATGGAACTTCCAATTTATATACAGAATGAAAAGGCACCCAACACAGATGTACAAAACAGTTCTTTGTGTCTTTGAAATTATAATTTAAGTATAAATAGGTTTATTGTTCTGAGTGAGATTTTGATACAATTAAATCTCTATCATGGTCCGAGCTACAGCATTTGATATTCAGTATTTCTTTCGGGGCATGTGGCTTTTCACCTGAGAAAACAATCATTTACTGTACCTCTTTGTTGAGATCCAGATCATAATTAAGTGGCTCCAGCTCAGCATCATTGGCAGAAAGAGTTGTGTCCATAGGGTGGAATGTCAACCATTCATCTGAGTGTGAGCGAGGCCTCTCACTGTGCTCGGCAGGTCTTTCTTCCCCCTGGACGCTGCGGACTCCCCCTGGACTCTGCGCCTCCTCTCCCTGAACAGCTCGCTCGAGCAGCTGGAGATCAAACTCTTGCTCTCTCCTCCACTGGACAACGTACACGAGAAATAATGTGATTTTTTCACCACTCAATCCATATTGCAAGTGCACAGTCACTTGTAAGAACACATAAAATTATGATCCAGCGTACTGTAAAATCTGTTTTCAGAGGCCCCAGAGTGAGTGAAAAGGTGTGAAAAAGAGCATGCATGAAAGAGAAGCATGCATGCAAATTTCAGACTGAGCTATGCGGGATACAAAGGTTGGGAAAGAAGCTGAACCATGAGAAAAGGGGACAAGAGACCCAGACAACACAGTGACATCATCTCAACTGAACAATGTGTGCAAGGCAATCATTACGATAAAAAAAAAAAACAGCAATATGTTGTCAGTGGAGAATGTTTATTTCATAAACTGCCAACATCCACAAATGATTTGGGTTCTTAAAATGAATGGGTACTCAGAGTGGATGGAGCGCTAATGAGACTTTAGATGAGGGTTGAGAAAGGTATTTGTCCCCATGTGTGTCGATGTTTTTGTTGGTGTGGAGTGATGTGTTACTTGATGATGCCTCACACATGCAGACACACAAACATCAGCATCAGAATGGTGTGAGTAAGTACCGAGATGAGCCAAGAGAAAATGACGTGATTCTGACAGTTCGGGAGACGGTTAAAAAGGAGGAAATCACCAAACAGGAGGGGAACACACTAACACAGAGGAAGCTGATGAATCTGTAGCACTGGTTGCACTCTGGATCTCTAATCTTGCTGTTGTTATTAGTATATTACTGCAGTGCTCTTACTATGTATGGATGCAAACTACAATTATTGTAATGTCTCCAATACAATGATGTCAGAAGTAAGGAGAAAAACGTGTAAGTGGCAAATATTAACAAGTTCTATCCTAACAACGTACGCTCAGGACATGAGGAAGAGCAATGTAAGAAAGTCAACCCCAACTCTGGGTAAACGGATGATCAAACAAATCAAGTCAAGTCTGTTAATTAGAGCAAACCATCACAAGATTCTGATCTAATTAACTGAGTTTTACACAGTTGTTTGCCAAATAAATTCAACATTTTTGTGACCTTACATTTTACGTTTGAAGTGATTAGTTAAGTTAAAAGAATCTAAAAATTGCACCAACATGTCCATGGTCCAAGAGCAACCATTTCTTGGGTAGAACAATTTTGCCTATGAGTACGTACGTATGTATGTATGTATGTATGTATGTATGTATGTATGTATGTATGTATGTATGTATGTATGTATGTATGTATGTATGTATGTATGTATGTATGTATGTATGTATGTATGTATGTATGTATGTATGTATGTGTGTATGTGTGTGTGTGTGTGTAAATGTTGTATATGTAAATAACATACATATGTACACATGCATATATGCATACGTACAAACATACATATGCACACACACACGCATACGCATTATATGATGTATTACGATATCAACAAGAGTCAAATGAAAAAAAATTCTAGGTTAAAGATGAGCAAAGGTTTAGCGGAGAAATACAGTTTATAAAACTGTTAAATGTGTTAGTGCATTTGATTTTTCACAATATCTTATACATACTTCCAGGCTATTGTCAGTGATATTAAAAGTATTTTACGTGTGTGACATAGCGTGGTGGAGCAGAAACACAGTAAATACTAAGATCTACATTTTCAATATGAAATATAAAATAAGTAATGAGTAGAGTTGGAGTGACACATAATTTCCCACTGCTTACTAATATACTGATGATATATTTGAATGCAGTACCAGGTACAACAAGCGAATACTAGCAGATTACCACTCCTGGTTGGTTTGCCATCATGCAGAGTGTGACTTAGTGACATACTGATCCCAAGTCTGCTGAAAGGGGTCGTGTGGATGAGGAGGAGGGTCGCGGTGATGAAGATCCATGGCGGTCTCCATGACTTAGGGTTCGTTTGCGCTGGCGAACCAGGGCTTTCTGGTGCCTCTTCATCCTCTCCAACTGCTCGTCGGCACTCATTTTCCCCTTCTGTTGCTGTTGCTGCAGCAGCTCCCGGGAGTACAGACGCTCCAAGGCACTTTTTGGTCCCTCCTGGGAGGTGTGGGAGGAAACAGACTGGATAACCAGGAGAGAGAAAGCACAGTTGAGGCAAAAGGGTGGAATTTAAAAGATAATTCAAAGATTCAGACTGCAGTGGATGATGGGCAAAACAGAGAGTATACAAACAGATATGAAATTGATGGTCAACATCAACAAAGTACAACTTTATTTGACATTATACAAAAAAATGACATTTAAATTGATCAGATTAGACTCAATGAGCTCAGATTTCCTCACCTTCAGTCTAGCTGCTGAGGCTGCACGACGGAGCGTCACATATGAGGAGATACTCGAGGACTGGTTTAGTCTCAATGAAGAGCCGGCAAACCCTAATCACAGCCCAAAACAATGTCAGGGAAAAACATGACAAAAATCTATTCAATTTCATTTTCATCACATTCATCTCTTGTAACGCTTAACTATATTTGCATTCACCTACCCATCTCTCTCCTCTCTTACCTCTGACAGGTAAGGTCTGGTAACCCTGATCCTGTCCTGAAAGTATGATGCTTATTTGGCTGGAGCCATCTCCTGCTCCTGTGAGCTCAGGGTCACTTAGGAATGGCCTCAATTCCACCTAAGATGCACAGACAGTAATCAATAGCTAATAAAAGGCTCTACAGTACGGTACAGTTTACACTGTCAAAACTGAGGACACATGTATGCACCTTACTGTCTCCATTAGTGCAGTGGCCTATCTCTCTATCCCGCTTTCGTTCATCTGACTGCCGCTTAAGGCCGCGTACTGATGTATGCCGGATAACTGTCGTCTCTCTGGGTAGCGGCGGCACAGCGGGCGGGTGCTCATCAGGACTATACACCTGAGGTAGGGGCGGTCTGGGGGGTACGTCTTCTTCACCCTGCACACAGGATAGGTCATATTTGCTTCACAAACCCGGTCATAAGAGATCATCAATAGCAACAGTGGCAAAAATCCTGTGTTTGCTGTCTATAAATTAGAAAATAAAAAGGAAAGCTTGAATATGATCCTTGAGTATGATGCCATCTTGTATACTCTGAACGGGCACAATTTCAGATTTTGAGGTTGTTGCCTAACTGTGAGCGAGATAAGGCACTTCGTATCTGTTATTACCCCTCACAGCCAGACAGTATGACCATCTGATGATGGCTGACGATCTTGGGTGTTTGTTTGGCCTACACACATCGACGATAGCGATCTAATTTGGCCACCCACAATAGTTTCGTGTTGACCTGCTGAACTTGATGGAAGAGGTCACTCACCCATTTAAAAACATCTGTGATAGGGGCTGCAGTTTGAGGCAAGGGACTTGAGGCTTGAGTGGGGGGTTGGCTGGAGGGGCTGATGTGGGGACTGTGCTGCTGCTGGGACAATCTCATCTCCGTAGCAGATGGGCTCAAAGACATACAAGGCACTGATGATGCTGACACTGAAGGCACAAATTTCCTCTCTGTGGACACATTTATATATATCAAAAGGTAAATTGCACATGTTGTGTCAAGACTTGCATGCCGAAGACACTGTTCTGAGAGGCACTGTCAAAGGATGAAAGTATTCAGAGATGTAGCACACCCCTTTAATTTGTCATCAGGTGTATTTTACACGTCATTCACCTCTCCACCTCCCCACAGTTGGTCATTAATAGCAGATTACCAAACAACGGACACATCAGATTGACAATGGCTTCACTTGCTAATCTTAACCACTACATTAAAACTTTTTCAACATTCTTGTCTTTCTGTGTATTAGTGTCCAATGTGAAAAGAAAATAATGAAAGATGATCTGATGATCACAAAAGTCTGTGTACCAAATTGTTTGGAAAATTTCAAATATTTCAAAATACCATGACTGCAACTGTGACCCTGAGACAGCACGTTTACTAATAAAGCTGCTGACAGACCAAAAAGGGTGATGTCAAACTGAAAAACCAGTGGAGATATACATATATCCAACCACGATTACCTACTGCCTCTGCGCATGGTTCTTCAACAGCACAGTAGCGCAGAGGAAGGAACTCCAGAGGGTCATCCAGACCACCCAGAGGATTATTGGCAGCCCTCTCCTCTCATTGCAAGAACCCTACAGCTCCCATTGCAAGAGAAAGGCAAAAAGGATCCTCCAGGACCCGTCACACCCGGCACATGGACTGTTTGAACGTCTGCCCTCAGGCAGGCGTTTTAGGACAATCAAATCTAGGACTACCAGACTCAAGAACAGCTTTTACCCAGCTCCCAGAAGTCACCTCGACAGTATTAGAACAGAATAGTTACCAGAAAATGCGTAACACTCCGGTCAGTGTTAAGCATTTACATTTAAGCATTTATTACGGTCAGCTTTAAACATTCCCACCCCATCAGCGCTGCTATTTCTATTTATTTCGTTATTCATACCGATACTATATATATATACAGTATATATATATATATATAACGTATAAATTGTGTGTTTATATTCTTCTGTATATAGATCCTCTCTTTCTTCTTTCTTCTTTTTCTACTCAAAGCACTTGCACCAGAATGCAGCACCTTAGTTTCATTACACAATTCAATTGCTGTAATGACAGTAAAATATTCCTGATTCCTGATTAAGAGGGTTTGATTCCAGATGTGTTTAGCTATTCTGTCTTCTCTACATCGTCACTGTGCAACACGAGTTACCCCAATACTTTTAATCAGCATGAACTTATTTTAATGCAATTTGACGGTATATACTCTTTGCTCAGTGAATATTCACTATGGCTGAAGTAGTATCATTGTTATTATTACATTAACAATTAATTATTAATCAACAATTTAATGTAACACATTTTACAAATAGCTCTGGAAATGCAGTGACACTACTGATATCACAGAATCGTGAATGTCATAATATAGACGTTCATGACGTCAAATCAAAATCTGTAATGTTTCATTTCCACACTAACCATTGGAGGTATCATGGTCAAGAAGTTGTTGGCAAAAATTGTTGGCAGTTTCAAATGTATTGTTTGCATTGATAAATGCAAGTTTCTCACCGTTCATAATTAATTTTGACTTAATGAAGAGAAAGGTATGGCTATGGATAAAGCGATGTAGCTCTCGATTAGGGTTACTGCAAAGGTGGCACAACAACCATTAGCACTGATTCACCTGGATTTGTCACAGAGGAGATAGTGACTTGATAGTTTAATTTGTTAGTGCTGAGGCCTGCAATGACATCCTCAATCCTCCAGAGCTCCTTTCTGATCTGGACTTTCTCTGCCTGCACAGAATAAAACACAAATGATGAAGAGTGGTCAATGGGAAATTTAAAGTTCAATTGCACGTTTTTGGGGACTTACATAATGTTACTTAATGACTTAAATACAGTACATTCAAGCTTTCAAGATATAAGTCTCCAAAACGTAGTCCACAGCAAAATATATATTCATAAATGAAAAAATTCCAAAAGCACAGAAATGTATTTCTGGTTATAATTGATAAAATAAAATAGACTGGAATTTTCTAATTAAGCTACAATTTCTGTAGAAATTGCGTTTGTGTGTGTGTATTTTCCTGTATTTTGGCAAATGTAGCATTTGAGAGTGTATGTGTGTACTATATCTGTACTATTTCCAGTCCTACTGGATCAATACAGTAATTCTGATTCGTTTTCTGTTTCTGATTTGCGCTTGAAATTACAAACAAGCCATGACAACAATGTTCCCTAAAAGCTGCGCACTTGCGCACCATTGCCACTATTGCTACTCACCGCAAAGCGATGGGGCGCATAAAATAAAATCCAAGCTGAACTGTAAATCAAATAAACACATAACAACTTCACGCGGTTCCCACTTATTTACTTACGCTGCCAATCAATGTCAAAAAAGCACTTTGTGTGTACATGCCGCTGTTTCGCCGGTTAGTGTATAGGCAACGGTGTGGCAGAGTTATGTGAGGTGCAGTAAAGGTGGCGCAGGGAGTTTGTGAGTATGCTCAGACGCGAGAAAGAATTGGGGGACATTGCATGACAACTATCCTTTTCTTGGATACGTGTCTCAGTTTTGGTTAAACAAAGTGGATTTGATCTAAGTAGTTTTTAATGTTGGGAACACTTAAGTAAGCTCTAAAGTGGCCACTGATGAACTGAGTGAAACCGTATTATCAAAATTTATGTTAAGACAGAATCTGCACACAAACCCGTCCAAGTATGAGAGGTCCAAAGAACAATTCTGCTACAGACCTGAGAAAGGTAGTTACGATTCATCTGTCCTTGCAGGACTGACTTCAGCCAATCCACATCTCTCTCTAGCTGGATGTACTCATTCCAGGCATTTTCCATCTCCTACAGAACAATACACAAGCAATTCTTGATTATAACAATGCCTTAACACGTTGATCTTCATTATGTGTGTTTATGTGTGAGCATATGCCATTGGCAGAAAACTGCCACTTGTTGTGTGAGTCAAGACAAGTTGCTGGCCACCCTGGTCAAATTTCTCCAAATGCACCTTCTTTATTCAGAGTGAACTTGAAATTGTTCTCAGTAATTGAAATAAAATATATATTGGCTTTATAAACCTGCCATCCTAGAATGTATTGATCAATGAAGGTGTCGTACAATCTTAGCACATCTCAGTGATTGACGTGTTCTAACATGACAACGTAACCTGTGGTAGGGTGCTGCGGCATATTGTGATTTCACTACACTGAGAGAGAGGCAGGTGTGACGGCACCCTTATGCTGCATTATAATGAGTGTAATTAACAGGAATTTTAGAGTCTTACTGTGGAGACTTGGGAAATCTCAGCCCGTATGTGCACGACATCCTCCTGTAGCAATTTTTGCTGGTAGGCAATCTTCTCTGCGTGGTTTGGCTGGTCTCTATATTGCTCCATCTGCTGGTGGGAAACATCCAGCACAGACTCTAGCTTGTCCTGTGAAGACAAAAGAAGGATGTTGATGGCACATTAGACCTTCTTGCTCAATTCTTGTATTAGGATGAAAGTATCTATATAATGTATCAGATTCTTGTCAGTAATAATTGGGTTGAATGGAAAAAAATAATAATATTGTAATTTGAAGGGACATTATTCTGCAATTTCATTAAGGTCATCTCTGTTTATTGTAAAGGAGCATGTGCATATTTTTATGATAAAATTAATCAATTTGGCATGAATCTGAACACTGAACTGAAGGGATACATGGGGACACAGCAGGGGGTGGGAGGTAATGATTGAGAGAGACTTTCAAGGACTTTAACTAAGGGATGCCTCTCCCTTGCTACTCAGTGTGCAGATCACCACCAGTGTAGCACATATAGTACATTTTCTGACAGAGACCTGAAACTGCATACCAATTTTGGCCACTCTCGACCATGATGCAGTAAACTAGAACAAACACTGTACATCTTGCAAAGAATAATGACCTTGTCTTCTTTTAAAGAGCGGATCCTGGCCTCCAGTTCCTGCAAAATCTTGTCCTGTTCGCATAGTCGACTTAATTTCACCTACAGGGTGGAAAAAAAAGAAAATAAGAAAACTGGGCGAGGGCTTTCTACTTCTGAATACCTCTGATGTTACCATTTGGAACACCGCAAACATGAAACAGTCTGAAAGAGATCTGTTGTGTTTCGAGCTCAGCTCTCGCAGTAATCCACTCATCTTCATTTTACCCTATTCCAGCTCCACGGGCGCAGCAGACGAATTGATTGTCTACTGTAGTCCTCTCTGTCTGTAAATATGTCAATAAAGCTCATCTATGTGGAAATCCCAAAGGAGCTCCTCTCTTCAGCACACTGAGATATCAAAAGGCTTTATACAGTCTTGTCTGGGGGTGATGTGGTATCACCCATTAGGACCAATCATAATCAAAAATCCATATTTTCAAATTTGCTTGCAGAGGAAACCGTGTTTATCGAGAGTGGCGGATTTGTTTTCACAGAAATGGGTTATGTGTTTATGAAAACAACTGAAAGACCACCGAGTTCACAATCTTTCTCACGCAGTTTATTTTCCTCTCCAATCTGTTTATCATTCTCTTCAATTAATAATTAAGCTGTTGTTTTTTTTATTTCACTGCTGTATATTGTAGTTTTTAATTACATGAAATATTCATTGTTCACACAAATTTACTGAAGATTTATTATAAATTCTTAAAGTGGAACAATGCTAATGATGAAAAGCCAGGACATCCATGCTATTTACCTCTATTGAGCACAAAACAAAGTGTGAGAAAATACGGATCAGGCAAATCAAACTGAAAAATTTAACAGGTCAACATCGTGAAGTCCCATTACATGTATTTTTCTCTTTAAATTGCAGGGAGGAAAATAAAAGCCGTGGTTGATATGCTCAGGCTCTCTCAGTACAGTGTGGATGGATGTCCCTGCAGTGTTGCGATGTGCAAACATTCTCTCTGCAGCCTAGTGTTTACCACAACTCAAGGGCACACACAATCATCACACTTAAATGAGCACAAAACAGATTAAAGTCATCCGTGGACAGTAAGAAGTTTGGAAATAAAGCTCTGAAGAAAAGAAAGAGATGGATAAACTGGGCCTTAATCTGTTAAGATCTCCTTTTATGGGATGAATCACTTACATCAGCATCACTTTCTGCTATTTTCACTGGTCTTGATGTCTTGTCTTTCAGGGTTTCACGTCCTGTAACCTAAAAAGGCCCATAGCCACAAAAAATGCACAAGTTAGTCATGATTAAGTGGATTTCATACATAGTGGAAAAGAAAGAAGTGCTCAAGAACCTTCTGTAAGACTTGAGGATAAAGCAAATCATCGTAAATGACTTTAACATATAAGCAGGAGAAATAATCAGACACATTGAAAAACAGACGTGCATGTGCTAGTAAAACAACACAGTAAGAGCTAAAACTATTTTTGCAGAGGGCTGTCTGCATCTTCAAGTTTAAGGCACGGCCTGAGAACCACACAGTTGCATTTAACTGGCTACTTATTATTGTATAGCTTTAGAAACCATGTACTTCATGTGAACCATTTCAGGAACACGCCTCCTCAAATACTGTTATTAAAATTCACAAGGACCCTCGCATGAAGTCATAATTTCCCCTCAGAGAGAACAAGAAAGCCGTTTTAAGTGTTTATTCAACAATTCAAGCTGTTGTCCACAGGATTCATCCCATTGGTTGTTTACTGAGCAACAGAATTTTCTGACGACACATCTATGGATCATCCCTGATTGAAATAGCTCAACAAAAAGGTAAAATGTGTGGGAAGCGGATAACCTAGTATATAAACCAATGCTTGGCATGCACCTTGTATCTTTTCCTCATTGGAACACTGCACTTAAAGGTATCTCATTGCAGTTTTAAAGCAATGGGATCTAATAAATTCTATGCAGAAATACAAAACTTTCATTTGAAGGATGATGGGGATTGCGCCATGATAACCATGCCATAATTACAAATAGCACACATCATGAGAAAGCATGTCATTAAAGGAAGCCAGGGCCTAACTGATAACCTTACTCATGTCCAACTTATTCTCATCCAAACCAGATATGTGCTGCATCTAACATTAATTATGATTTACGGTAGTCTTAAGTAAAACATTCTAGCTTGATGGCATGAGAGGCAGTGTGAGCTACTACCGGTATATGCCAACTTGAGGGGATCCAGTCAGCCCAGTAAAATTACAATCAAAAACAATTCTGACCACCATGTCACCATGACAACTTGCATATCTTTCATTGAGTTCATACCAGAAGACATCCTATTAGACACCCTGAAAATATGATGTAAAATATCTACAGGTCCACTTTTTTGGGTTTTGAACTGCAGCCTGCATACTTCAACTGAACTGAATTTCAAAATAGCATTCATCTAATGCAATATGTCTTCCCACATCTTATGAGGAGTTAATACACCAAACATGAAAATGAAACAGCATCACGTTATTTGCAGAGGCCTACATGTGTAATGTAGTGTGTGCCGCAGCCATTGCGGCGGCATTATGACCTTTGAGATTTCAAACTGTCATAATCTATGCATCAAATAGAGAGAGGAGAAAGATATAGTGATAATTACTTCCTTGTGGCTCACCTTCAGATCTAGGTACTCCAAGTCCTTCTTCAGCTGGATGTACGTATCGTCAGCCTAAAGAGAGATTGATTACTAATTATGTACAAACAATATGGGGTACACTCTGATCAAATGGGTATTTCCATTGGGCCTGTGAATGCTAATGTAGTATAGTTACACTTACATGTTACCTGCATGAAGACAGACACATTTTTGTTGAACATTTCTATTAACAATGTGTCATGGGTAGCGCATCAGTTAATGGACATTGCAGGTCTCGATGGGCATGATAGAGGACAGATCTATTCAATTATGATGTAGACTAGCCCCAAGGCAACACATGCAATACTGACATTTCAACATCAACAGCAAGCCATGCTCACTTGTTCCAAACATGTCTTTTTTCATACAGCGTTAGTTTCAAAATAATCCTTTAAACTGTTCCAACTTTGTGTCAGTTCCCATCAGATGGAACAGTTAGACAAAACTTCTTCAGAGTTCTGATACTTCTTACCATTTTGCAAGACGTGGTCACCAAATTTGAAAGGGCGTGACTCATTTTACTGGATGTGTGCTCTCACAGTCAATAACCACTGACAGAACAGAAACACTGCAGGACTACTTAGTCTTGGCAAAGGGTTCAGTCCCTGCATCTCCTTTGCACTCTATGTGGTTACACATAGCTGTGTCCTAGGGATTGTGTGTACGGGTGAGGTGACAGAAAATTAGTCCATGTCGGAAGCTGGGTGGGGTTGTTGCCGTCCCCACTACAGCCTCACTCTCGTCTGCCTGTCGATGTCACACCAACACCCATTAGAGGTGTGGTCTAGGTTGGTGTCTTATGCCTTATAGCAAGGGTCTGTAACCTTTTACACCCTAAGAGCCATTCAGACCCACATTCCGCTGAAACAAAAGTACAGGGAGCCACAAAAACCTTTTGACATCAGAAATTATGTCATCAGCGGGGAATGCGGGAATTGCCGGTGGGGTGCAAGTGAAAGACTTCACCTCTCCCACATATGCAACAAAGCTTTTCAGCAACTCCTCTCTGGACAGCCAGAGTACTCCGTGAAGACGAAACAAAGTCAGTCAGTCTTCAATGTCCAGGTTTCATTGGGTGTCAATGGGGGAGTCAATGAAAGATTACAGCTCTCCATCACATGCAGAAAAGCATTTTATGAACTCTTGGAATGGAATTAGTGCAGCATCTGCAACTCAGGGCTGTACGGAGACAGTTTCGGTTTCATTTTTATGCAGGACTATATTTTTCTTTCCCCCCCAAGAAACTGAGAGCCACAATATAAGGCTGAAAGAGCCATAAATGGGTCGCGAGCCATAGCTTCCCTACACCTGCCTTATGGGGTCTATATACATTTCCACAATTCCTTTACAGCAGAACATGCAAGCAACATGCTAAAAACATGGAAAATTAGTTTTTACAACATCATAGAGTGCTTAAGGCTTTGTATAGTATACAATGGTTGAGCGTTAGGCAGACTAGCGTGTTATCAGCATTGTTCATCTCATGCTGAATGATACAAATTTGTGTTAGCAATGCAAAGCATAATCTTATGAATGATAGGACTGGAAGGGATGGGACTGGCCAGGCTGTTGGAAGGGGCAAAACACTTGCAGGAGTTGCAGTGTGCTAAAGAGGAGATACATAGGGCCCTGACCTGCATGCTGGGACCTAGAGTGCCGTTGTGCTGGTGCTGCTGCAGGTGAGCAAACGCATCGCCAGGGCTTTGCATACCAGCCATCTTGGCCTGGTGCTTCCGCAGCTGTATGAGCAGCAGAGTCAGCTCCTCTGGCTGAAGCCAGGCCCAGCATTAGTGGCCCAAAGGCCAAAGGAAGAACATGGGAGGAGAGAAAATGCTTGAGAACCATATGGGAGGCATATTGACTCTTGTAGTTTATAGAGCAAAGTGGTACAACAACTAACACAGCGTTTCCCAACCAGTATGCGACGGCACACTCGAGGGGTGACCAGGTGTGCCGTAGTACAGCCGCCTCCCCCCGCCGACAACTCATGGCGGAATGCATAAAGATAGGCGCCTGCAACCCCCTCAACCAATCACGGCTGAACATGGGTGGATCGACAAGTCACCGCCGAATGTTGAAGAGTAGTCAACCCCCACCCCCATCTCCCCCACCTCGACAACTCATGGTCAGACG
>OMPJ01010760.1:20040-34040 GCA_900312935.1 Carapus acus
AAGTGACACTCAAACAGGCACACTGCTCAGTGGTTGAGCAATTGGTAATGCACTTTGAACATGAAAAAGCTGACCTCTTCTGTTGGTCTCCTTTCTGAGCTTTTACCCAGTGCTCCACCTGGGCCAGTGTTGTCTTCCTCTGCACATGCTTCTCTGTGTCAGTCCGGGGAACAAAGCCCCTCTTATAAACAACATTCCCATTCTGTTCTGGAGGCAAGCTGACTTGCAGAACTGTCTGATGGCTGTTCTTCTGGGACGGGCCACCACCAGATTGTGGAGAGAGTCTGTCATGTCTTTCCTCTGTGGCTGGTGGAGGATGTTTCACTTGTACTTCCAACCTATGCGTCTCCTCTGTATTATGATCCTGATGCTCTTCTCTGTCTGACCTGCGATTGCTTTCCGATTGGCCTAAGCTCTGGTTGTTGTGGACATGGTTAGTTTGTGGGACTGCTTGCTGCACAGTCTTCTCTGCTTTCTCCACCTCTCTGTAATGATATGAGACAAAATCATTTACACAAGGTGGCCTCAACAACAGCAAATATTGCCAGTCCTTTAACTTGACATTGTGACAATTGTGGAGGATTACATCTAACCTTTCAGAGTATGATGTGTCGTAGGACACTGTTGATTTAATACTTTGTCTGGCTGAACGTGTACAGCTCATTTTTGCTCTTCATTGATGATTTGAATACATGCACCTCTTCTTTTAACTTTATGCTGAAACTGCATTATAAAGGATGACATGCTCCATGGGATCCTGTGTTTGCCTTAATTGACCTTGATGAATGAATGGATTAAAGAATTGCTAGATTACTAGGACAGAATAAGTTGGGGACCCTAAGGGCAGAACAAATAGCTTTGCCTTACATAGTAGTAAACCAATCTCTCATTGAATGATAATGAATGAAAGAAATGTGTCTGATAGACAGATGGCGTGTCTGCAGGAAAGACAAAGTACAGTAATTTCAAATGTTTCAAATAAATAGCTCCAAGCAGCCAGTCTCTGCTTTCAGTCCTATGAGGGAAATGATTTCTCATGTGCTTGACACTTATTGAAATGGGAAAGGATAATGATTTAATGACTACATTCCTTGTGCTGATACAACGTAAAAACAAAGACTCCATGCTGCTGTTTTTTTTTTTTTTTTTTTGTGTGAAACCCTAGAGAATTTTGGATGATCAACTTATCCTTCCGAATGATGGAGACATCTAATGATGAGATTAAGGATCAACATTATACCTGATGAAATTTTTACTAAGGATCTTATGCAACTACCAAAATCAAACCTTTTGAGATGCTGATTTCAGAGCAATGTGCTATTCTTGCCTCTTGGTGGCAGAATTGCTTAGAGAATCTAAATCATAAGCCAGCTTTTATGTTGTGAAAAGTTCATGATGCGGTTGTCCTAGCCATCAGTATGGCAAGGCACAAATGATGCATGATGCAGACTAGATTCTTACCCAGTTGTCTGTGTTCTATATTTCAGATATACAAAATGCAGAACTCCCCTTTGCACCAACATAAACAGGCTCTACAGTAACATTGATTCAGATGCCACATGCCAATGACGATCCTGATGCATTTTGGTATCACAAACAGTCTCAGACAGACAAAGCTGTAGTGCTTTGCTGCTCCCAAATCTTGGGAACGGCCGTGGATGCTGAGTAGTACCCGAGGCTAAATGTATGGAGCGTTGTTATTTGATAGACGGTCAATTACACAAGATAGATGACAATACTCGTTTTGACGCACTGTGCGATCGACAGAAATCTTACAGATGAGCAAAGGACTCCACCAAAAAAGAACTGCTGAAGGGAAACGCTTAGGAGTTCATTTACTCATAGGATTTGCATATATTCCAATACAGTAAAAATCAATGGTCAGCAGATAAAACTGTCATACAATACACACATAAATCATCCTGATATATTCTTCAGCCAGCTTTACATTAATAAATTACTAAAATATGCAAGAAGAGAGAGATGGTCATAGGATAGAAATGTGACCGTGCACACATGGTGTCCACATAAAAACTACACCAGATGATGTGTGATCTCTCCAGTAAGACTATTGTACTTCATTGAAGGGGAGATGTTAACAGAAGCACATCAAGACAGATGAACGAACCCAAATCTGGATCTGTGGTGAGGAAGACCAACCTCTTTACGGTGAGAGTCTGCTGCATCAGCGCAGCCTGGTTCATGGCCCGGATCCAACCATTCATTTCCTCCTGTGTGTCCGCACTGAAGAAATATGTCCGCATCCCGCAATGCTCTGCCTGTGAGCCAATCACAGAGTTCTTATTGTAAATGTAGGAGCGCATCCCTGTGTGGCTTGCCTATCAGAAACAAGGAGACAAAGGGGTCACACGTGAGAGCTGTTTATTAAAAACTGGAGACATTGCCAGAGAGCTCAAACATGAATGGAGTAATTCAGTCATGAGTGGTTCAGTTTTCTGGTTAGTGATGCATCTGGCATCCAACAAGCGGCAACACATCTAATTTTGAAAACTACTTTAACAGTTGGGGAAAAAATCTGCACTGCACATGAAAGTTATAGCATTGAAAATTCTAACAAGGAGCTTCCACTTCTGCTCTTTGACACACACAAACAGTTTATAGCAAAGGCATAAATCTGCAGTACCTTTGGCACCAAAATTTGACTGCAGTTCCTGTGTGATATTATTTGGCCTAAATGCAAATGAATACACAATCTGATACACCCCCCACCAACACCACCACCACCCCAAAACAAGAAAAAAAAGAAAACTGCTACATATGTCAGTTTTACTGTGAGCCGCATACAGAGGCTCTGCTTCTTTGGAAGTCATCGATCAGTGTTAACAGATATTAATCATAAGTCATAAATCATCTTTACAGAGAGTATAAACTAAACAATTTGAATAATCCGAGGAAAATGGTAGGGAAAATAATCTTAGAAAAATGATGATAGTAAAGGAAAATCCTTCTGGTAGCAATTAAATTGGAAACAGACTCAGTTTTTTCTTTGTCTCATAAACGGCGCAACACTGAAAATTGACTTTGGAGACATGTTATGAGCTAACTGTAAAGAGAGCTCTTCCCTTTTATTGCCATGTTATGGGAGAACCACGGCACATTGCAGCCTCTGCAGTAAATACACACTGTTCAGATGAACATATTGTACGGGATTTTTATCCTCTATGTTAGTTAAGACCAAAGGCAGCCTTGAATATTTGAATAGCTTCTGATGATAAATCAACTGTCATCAAAAAACAAATTTAATCTTACAATGTCACAATAGATTTTTTCAACCAGCTGTTAATTTTAATTTCATGATATGATTGTGGAAACGATTTCATCAATCTATCAATGGTCTGCTAAACTTGTGATACTTCATGGGTAAAAAATTGGTCTTGTGCACTGTAATGGCACTGGATTGACGTCACTGAAACTTCCAGAGTTTGCATTTTATATCTTAAGAGAGGCATGTATTGCTGAGCAAAGTAAGGACAAATATGCTGCAAAACATGTTGGGACCAGATAAAAAGAACACATTGAGTCACTGATGAACAGAGGAGGACACCGTAGAGCTGATGTTAAGATGGTGCTGACACCCAATCAAACAAAATTAGATGCAAATAAACCAATGAGAGCAGAAAGGGGGTGGGGAGATCCAAGGCTAAATAAAAACTGCTAGGGAGTGTGGGGGGACAAATACCAGAGCATACACCTAAGATAGTTCTGATGATTTTAATCAGACACCATCGGCATCTGATCAATGGTTAAGTTAGCTAAATTAGTGGTGTATCAAACATGTAAAGGCTATTACATTATTATGCTGTTCTGCAGATGTAGTGGCATTATGCGGGTCTCTGGCATTGCCCCTAAACAACAGGCTGTTGTAGAATAATGTACGTTGAATGAATAGTAATCAACTATAACTACTGTATATGAAACAAATACAGCCTGATATGGAGCATAGCAGATGACGCTAAACTGAAATCAAACACTTATTCATGCAAAACAAAACATGTGGTTTAAGATGGGTGGCCTGCAGAGAATGGTACTCACTCCGCCCGAGCACGAACAGCAGGTCACAATGGAAGGCAATTGATCATCGGAGAATGACAGAGACACAGTAAGGTGAGCAGAAAGAAATAAAAGTATCAAAACACACAACTACAGGAAGTTACAGTGCATCCTTGCTGCCCTAACAAGAGGAGCAAAGACAATGTTTTATTCAGTGTGAGCAGCATCAGACTTGTTGACAATGCAAAGGTGTAAGATTTCCGATGTGATCATAGAGAAATTGGGGTCATGAAGACAGAAATCAGATCATAAAGAAATTGGATCAAAAAGAAATTAAGACATGAAAATGTTGCTGCCCAGGTATGTTTTAGCTTCACATTCCCCATCCATGATCACTCTCATGAACTCATCCAGAAAAGAACACAAAAAAGCTTTGGTATAGATTCAGATCAAATCACTCAGTTAATCTTTGGGTGTGGAAACATCTTCAATTTTAAACTATTTAAGATTGTTACAACTTGCATGATGTGATCCTCAGTTAAAGATAGGAGCAGTGAAACATCTTATGCATGTTACACTGATCCCCTACACAATGGCTGCTGTTATCAAACCCTATCAAACAATGTTTGACTGCAGAGGTGATGTCACGTATCCATGTGGAGTGAACTATACAGTAGATTGCAAGTGTGTCGACAACTCTGTCTTAACTACAAAATCACAACTAAGAAAATAATCTGGGCAAATGCATGCGCCACTGGCTACAATAATTTGAAAGTATTTCATGTCAATCCTATAAGGTTGACAAACTTTACCCTGGTTATTGAATTATTTTGAAGATTTTTTCTGCATGGCTCCCAAAAGGCATGGCAATTTAGAAGAGAGTGACCAGTTTTTCAATCTACTCAAGTCAAATGACAGCTGGATGAAGTCAATTCAGCACTGTAATTGCTAATTAATGCTCATAAGGTCTGTTAAGGTTTGATGAAACTTGACATATCTAGTATAACTAATGATACCGTTGTTTTGTATCACAAATATCATATAGTGCAACAAATCATTTCATTTTGAGTGTTTGAGCCCATCTAGGCACTTTTGACGGCACAGATCAACAACTGCAAAAGCCTGAAAATGCCAGAGGCTGAAAGGCAAGCATCTACAGAGAGGATTTAACTGCTGTGCTTACTTAGCAATTAATAACATTCCCAAGCGCTGAGCATGGACTTACTGTACTTCAAATACATTAACCTGCCTTCTAAGGCATGACAGCTTAGGGACACTGAATGGGACAATTCTTATTTACAAAGTGATTAAGTATAGCACAGAGTCATCTCACCAAGCTTGATTTAAACCACATACAACACGAGGTAGGAACACTGCATACACACAGATATACTGGAAAACACCCAGGAGTGCATTTCCTATACAAATTTTATTGTGTGCAATACAGGCTTGAGACTCCAAGAGGGAGGTAGAATGTGGAAAGAGAAAGTAACTGTGACTGAATCCAACAATAAAAGCCAAACTACAAAGCATCAGAGGGATTGCAACAGAATGCCCTCAAGCTGTGATGCTGCATCAAACACTGAGGCACTATTATTCCCTGCACCAAGCCTAAAGCAGGAAGCTCAAGGTGTAAAAATATTATGAAAATCCCATTATCACTTTACGCAGAATTCACTGAGGGAAAGGCACAAAGGACTTCGCTGCACAAAAACTGTTGTGCTGCTCATGTGCAATGTGGGAAGGAATACCATCATCACATATCAGTACATTGATTTCAGTTTTGTATTGGCATTTGTTTGTGGGCAAAATGTAACCAAAACACTCACAAACACAGTCAATCAGGAGACAGAATCAGGAACTTGGTACTTGGTGGAAACTGATGTGACTCTGATAGTGATGCACCTGATTGGTGACACCAATCGGGTAAAAGCCTACTGTCAACTCAGCAGAATGAATCAATGCATTGCTATCAGTTGTGTGTAATCAATGTGCTATGAAGTGGAGAAACAACTAAATGTCAGTTATGTTTAGTAAAGATTGTGTAAAATATGTTTGATTGTTTAAGAGGGTGGCATACAGATCAGAGTTGGAGGATGACATTCAAGTGTTGCAATGTTAAGTTCCTCTCATATCTGTTATACAGTATCTGTTAACATACACTGAGTCGGGTTTGCATTAGGGAGATGAATCTATCAAGCAAGATAAAACAATCTTGAGTCCATTCAACATCTCAATCTAACACAGTGATAGTCTATATCTACAAATAACAATAACTGCAGAGATTGCGCGAGATATTTTTGTATAAATTGTCCACTGCTGTAAAGCATTTCTTTTGAATTAACTGACTCTCGGGCACTTTCGGGCACTGGATCACAAAATGCATTGTCATCTTAGGTATTGTTTGTGTGCTGTTTGAGTTGTGTTGACGTCTACCATTGCAGGTGACACACCCTGAAATTCATCACTGCCTTGCAGGGGTTCTAACAAAGTCAACAAGCTTGTTCATGCAAAATAATTCAGACAAGCAGGACATTCAGTGCTTTATGCTACTTATTGTTTAAGGTTTAAAGGAGAGGCAGGACACTCAAAAGTTCAAAGTATGGGTCTACACTTCTGAGAGCTGTTAACAACCTCTTTTTTGACTGTGGACTGCTGAGTGATTAAGGGCAAAGTGAGCAAAGGTCTAGTGCCACACCACCCACTGCTTGTCCGTATGCACAGTTTTCAGAATGTTTACTCATGTCAGTTATTCATTGAGTTATTTCTTGAGTATGCAGGACTAGCACATTCTGTTCAATATCAAATATGAGGCAGGAGGCGGGCAGCACAATGTAAAATAGCTGCATTATGCGACAAGAATTTTTTCATCCCAAATCTGAAAACCAGTTGAGTTGCAACATTTGTGATCAGAGATAACACGTATCCAACCTGAGAACTGCCCAAGATTAACACTGATATCTCTATTAACCGAGGGAACTCAAGAGGATACAGATTATGTCCTCCTGTTCCTTTCCTCAAAACATTGCCTAGTCTAAGGTGTATACAAAACTGGAGAGGCAATCCATTCGCTATAAAAGGGTCCATTTGTAACCGCATTTAAGGCCTGCATCCTTATCCAAATTGTCCTCCTATGTGTCTTAACTTCAAAACAGATTTAAAAAAGTTCAAATAAAATGAAATACAAAATGTAAAAATACATTTGCCTTTGCATTGTTCTTGGACAAACTTACTGCTTATAACAGTACTTCTATAAATGTGAACCATAACCTCTCCATTATTACCTTGAAAGCATATTTGCGGTTGATGTGGTCATCAGGTGCAACTGGGGCAATGACATAACTGGGCAGGGGGATGCTTCCCAGCACCGACTCCTCTCGGCTGTCTGTGATTCAAGTGCACACACACATCAACATGTTGCATGTATATTTATACTCCAGACAGACGTGGCCACTGACAACTTCTTAGGTGTTGACCAGTGACAATAGATTTGAGACCAACAGGACGATTACAGCTGGATGGCACTCGAGACTCTTGCACCAGCCATGTGCCATAAGGTCGCAATTGGCTTTTCTATTACTCAGCGCAATTAATGGTAAGTGTGTTACTTCAGAAACACCACCAAAGATAAAAAAGTAAAACAGTGTTTCCCAACCGGTGTTCGACAAAACACTAGTATTCCGTACCCCCCTCCCCCCTTATTATTAACTATTATTAACTATTTACAATGTCAAAATGTGACGTGGCTGAAAAAAGGTTGGGAAACACTGGATGGAAACATATAGTAAAAGCAAAGGGGGTGAGATATAAAGGGGGGAAAAAAGAAAGGAGGGAGTGGCAATCAATAACCTAGGTCACAAAGAATAATCCTTGTGATGTGTAAAATGTCTCTCCACCTTACACAGATCAACCGACTTTGTTCAGCAACGGGGAATAAAAAATATCCACACATCTACGACAGAGGCAGTTTTAATATAAGTCATTACTTAATATTATTTAATCTACAAATTGATCGAAAAAGGTTGGAACATTTTCTGATAAACCGTAATAATACTCTGAGTAACTAACCACCTCTAACAAATATGTGGCTGCCTCTGTGAGATGCAAATTTTTGATTTTAGATCGACCAAATATGAATTAGGAAAATCTGCCAATTCATATGTTAAAGGTTAATCATAATGTACATATATACTGTATATATATATATATATATATAATACATACAATATTACAGATTTCAGTGTGTGATGCCATTGTCAGGACAGTGTCAGCACAGTGTGATTCTCTCTTAACCAATGGCTAAATGCAATTTCAATGGACTAACCTTTGTAATAAAATAAGCAGTAATCTGACAAAACAAACCACTTCCGTTTCCATAGCCGCATTCCAGAGCTGTCCTGGAGGCAAAAGGGGGATTCAGAGGGGTCATTGAAAACGTTTAGGCACATTTAGAGATGCTTGTTACACAAACACATTCTGATTCACAGTCAAAGGGTGTATCTAAGGAATATTGCAGAATCAAAGCCATGCAGCAGGAAGGTAGAGTCTCTTGAATATCATTAACACATTAATTTACTTGATAAATTTCCCTTTGACAGCTCCAGATACACTATTGCTCATCATGTT
The DNA here is from genome assembly GCA_900312935.1 of Carapus acus. Classification (NCBI taxonomy): domain Eukaryota; kingdom Metazoa; phylum Chordata; class Actinopteri; order Ophidiiformes; family Carapidae; genus Carapus; species Carapus acus. The sequence goes on from OMPJ01010760.1 coordinate 28,678, forward strand.
TCTATATGTAACATGTTACTGCAGCAGCCCTGTATTTTGAAATAGCTCTAAGCACAACCTAACGACTTAACGAATGTTTGGACCGCTTCCTTTAGGGATTGCTGCCTTTCTTTGTATCCTCAACTGAGAAACCAATCATCTCCATACCCTTTCTCACTACGTCTGTGAGCCTTCGTCCAAAATATACATTTCCTCTCCTCGGCAGATGCCCAAACCATCTCAATCCAGCCTCCCGCCTTGCCCCTAACCTTGTCCCAACCATTTGCTACCGGAGATGTAATTTCCCATCTTCATCCCTGCCACTTCCAGTTCAGCGCTGTGTCTTTTAGACAGGGACACTGTCTTCAAATCTATCCTAGTGGCAGGTCTAACTGCTATCTATTTAATTTTGAGAACTCAACTCTAAGATTTGCAATACAGGATGGTAACGTAAATCATTTACAAACTACCGTTAATATGTAAGAATTAGCAATTCTAAATTTTATTGTGTGGATGCTGTCCATCTTTGTGTGACTGTCACCTGTTTATAGAGCCATCCTCTCACCACCACAGGGATACTGAGATTCCTCTTGATGGCATGGTCCCTCTTTCCAAAACTGTGCACTTTCCCTGCATTTCCGGAGTCCTGGAGTAACTAAAATGTTTTTGTGTTTTATGAGTAAGTAAGGACTTTTCATTAGTTCATTACCTGAGACACCATATAATGATGAACACTACTGAAAGATACTCAAATTGAAGCGAAATATAGCAGAGACATAAAAATTTCAACAAAATAAAAATACACAGTACACATCTAAATCCCAAACTGTTTTGGAGTGAATTGTAATTACCTCTGACTACTGTTACTACAATGTGATTGGAGGACTAAAATCATGATAAGCTGTGATATGCCATTTATTGCCGATATTGTCTTTGTAATTTTTAATTTGAATACATTCTACCTTTATGAGGTTGATCATCATTCTTGATAATTTAGATGTTGATTCTATGTGATATTGCTATTCATGACATAATCTACAATGAGATTAGGCACTTACTTTTGACCCTGGGGTGGCATCAATTGCGGCAGAGTTCACAACAGGGGAGGACTCTGTCACTACGCTAGAGGATCTCTGACAAGAAGCTGACTTGGACATACGGGACTGTGATCTGCGGTTAAAAAGAAGAATAAATGAATTCCAAAAATATTGGTGAAATACGGCTAATCAGGACTGAATTTGGCTTCACTCAGTCATAGCTATCCAGTGGGACACAACAGCCCAGTGTTTCTTTTCATGTCTACTTTTATATTGAAGATTCCAAAATGTTTAGTGTGCGAAAGGCACAGCAGTTTGTTGTATAATGGCTAAACACTGGCCGATTAAAGTATCGTTTCCATTTCAGTCACTGCTGAAAAACACATTGACTGTGGCATATGCATAGTGAGAGATGATGGCAGGCACAGACATAACTTTTTATGGTGACTCATCGAACTGTTATTTTCAGATTTACAGAAGAATGGTTTTGTCCAATTGAATTGGATGTTTTTCTAAAGTCATTGGCTCAAAATTCTGTAACTGCAATCATGCTGAAATGTATGATGAGATATCCCTTCTGACATTCTATTACACTCCATTTGTGATAAATGCTAAGAACGACTCATTTTAGGGGGGTCTAATAAAAGTCCAGAGTCAAATGAAAAAGAACAACCATCCATGTAAACCAGCATCATTACTGAGATAACAATATAATACAATAAACACCCTGATGTGAGTAGGTTCCATATACATTAGATAACCATATATGAAAATCTAGCACTGCGCAGGCCCATTAAACTAAGGTTGAAAACGCATTTAGATAGATAGATGTTAACAGCAATTTCACCAAAGCAACTGTGGAAAATCATCACAGATAGCTTGTTGCTGGTGGCTATGACTGTATCCTCTACATTGATTTTATTCTAGATAGAATGTCAATTTCATGTACATTTGAATTGATAATGCCCAATATCATTTGCATTAGCAAAATAACCAATTCCCGATATGCAGTTTCATTCATTGGGTTGTTGATCATTGAAATAATTTTCTTTCTGTATGTGAATTTAACTACCTCCTCTCGCAGGAATTTAATGTGATATGCCGTTGTGACATTGTCTGTAAGGGTTAGCATCTTTCATAGCAAAGATAAGGAAAAGACCAAGTATGACAAATTGAAGAGGGGGGGGCAGACAGCTGGAGAAAGAGAACACAGAGAGAGAGGGAGGGAAAGAAAAGAGGGAGGGTGAAACTGAGAGAGAGAGAGAGAGAGCGAGAGAGAGAGAGAGAGAGAGAAAGAGAGAGAGAGAGCGAGAGAGCGTTACAACCATACACCTGCACTCTGCTTCTGTGGCTGGACTGCAGCCAGCAGTTTTACAAGACATTTCTGCCGAATCAAGAGAGCTCTGCAGTTTTATGTGAAGCTTTCATACTGTTTACCATCACTGTCACTGGAAGAGTTCCCTTAGAGATTTGTTGTGGCAAGTAGTGGAGATGGGCAATATTTCACATCTCCCCATGCATGTGCCGAAAGACACAAAGCTGTGTCTCACTACGTTTAATATGAGAAATTTCCTCTTGTTTTGTCGCCCAGCACATTCTGGTGACATATTGACTACAATGTGATAATCAGTATACTCAGCCTCCCCCAGGCCATTCAATATCAACTCGGGGGGTGAGGGGAGCTCCTTTGGTTCCTTTTCGTTACCTCCTCTGTTCTCAACACACATCCTATTTCCATGGAAATCTATGACCGGTATATGAAAAATTTGTACAAAGAAACCAAGACACTAAAATAGTGATGAGTACAAACTTTTTATAATCATGGTAAGGTGGTGGTATCCGCTTTCTTTGTGTTGACTGCATCATGACTGTCACACTTCACTCTTAAGATACCAGCAAAGTGACACACCAAATGGAAAACAAACACAAGCCGGCAGAGAAAATATGGTCTAGAAAGAAAAAAAGGACCTGTTTGTTTTTTTCATATCTGTTCTCTTTGCAAATTAACATATACGCATCTCATTTCCTGGTTTGTTAAAGGCAAGATAAAACAACAAATCACTGATTCCATTAAATTCAACTTTCATATGAATCAAATCCAAGTACTTGACAATAACAGGATCTTGAAATGTGAGTGACACACTGGCAGAAGTGTGTGGTAATTAGAAAAGTTTCTTTAGCACACTCGAAATCCTTTAACTCCTCTTGAGCGAATCACATACATCCAATACTATCTCTGTTATGATGGGCTTTAAAAGATTAGGTCCAGCATTACAGGGTAATAGAATCATTCTGTCATGCCTTGAAAGACGTAAATGATACCACCACAACTGTTAAACCCCAGTGGCTGCACAAATCTAAAGATCAACTATACTAAGCCTAGGAAAAGGGAGATGTAGGATGAATCATAATCAATAAGTCTGAAAAAATTGCTTCTGAACAGTGAAAAGGTCATGCTGACACACTTGTGCCTCCCTACTTCTACCCATACACAGACTCTACCAGTGTAGGTGAACTGAAGGCCAATGCGCACCAGCTGGCTAACAACGTGACTGATATCTGAAACAAACAGCTTTTAAGGATGAGTAACACTCAGTGTGAGAAACACCTGTAAGATGCCAAAGAGCTTAGACAAATGCGGTCTATGACCACACCATTCTATCCTGACACAGTAAGTCAACAAAACCATGCTTTTTTCTTTGTTGCTATACCATTAAGTGGTCTGATGTTTCATTTTTTCATTCAATAGTTGTGACTGCTGCCTCTCCACCTGGTTCAGAATGCTGCAGCACGTATACTGACAGGAACTAAGAAAAGAGACCACATCTCCCCAGTGTTAGCTTCTCTTCACTGGCTGCCAATAAAATCAAGAGTAGAATTTAAAATCCTTCTCCTTGCTTACAAGGCGCTCAATAATCGGGCACCATCGTACCTTAAAGAGCTGATTGTGCTTTATCATCCGACCAGAGGTCTTTGATCCGAAAGCCCCAGGTTATTGATGATCCCCAAAATCAGTATGAGTAGAATAGGGGGCAGGGCCTTTAGCTATCAGGCTCCTGTCCTGTGGAACCATCTTCCTGCTTCAGTCCGGGGGGCTAAAAAGGGTCCTTTTCGATAAAGCTTATAGTTGGACAAAACTATGCGACTGGAAACAGATGACACACTGAGCTCTCCTCTTCCCCTCTTCCTCAATCTCCTCTCCCTCTCCGCCTCACTTGCACCAATCCACCCTAACCTGCATCCCTGTCTGGTAAATGTATGTTACTAATTGGGCTTCTTCTTCTCTTAAGTGTTATCTTGTGCCTCATTACCCCGTAGCTGGCAGCTAGAACACCACCAGTGATGACGGACCTCCGAACATCTGGGTCCTGCTCCTGCTGCTGCTGTGCATCCCTACACCTGTGCATCCCTACACCTGTGTCTGTCTCTCTCTGCCTCTCTTTCTCTCTCTCCTTCCCTCTCTCTCCCAACCCAACCAGTCACCTGTAGCCTGGCCTTCCCGAGGTTTCTTCCCTTGAGGGGAGGTTTCTCCTCGCCACTGTCGCTAATGGGGGATGTGTTGGGTGTCAATGTGTCCATCCCTATAGCCCCTGACTGGTTACATGCTGAGGAGCACCACCTGCTCCATCCTGTAGCGCCTTGAGATAACTCCTGTAATGATTTGGCGCTATACAAATTGAATTGAATTGAATTGAATTGAATTGAATTGAATTGAATTCAATCAATGAGGAGAGATGAGAGAAACCTCAAAGGTATTCAGCTAAACCCCTGTAAGCAAAAATGTTAACAGCTCTTCTCCTGATCCATGTCCAAGTTTCACAGAAGTTTTACTCAAATAAATAAGAAAGGATCGTGTCCTTGACTGGGATAACAATACTGAATAATAATTGCCAGAAGAAAACAACATTGAAATGGAATATTGCAAAAAGAGGAACATGAATTTCCTCTTTAATGTATTTTCCTGAGCACAATTGTATTTTCTTCATAGTTTGGTCGCGAGTGCGGCTTATATTCAGATGTGACTCTTAAGTGAAATTTTTGAAATACCGGTGTATACTTTCACGTGTTCATTATTGTCAAACTGACACTGACACTCTAGCTTTGTGTATCAATATCTACTACCACTTCCTGTACCACTAAAATTTCAACATTACAGTAATTTTACAGCAATTACAGCAATTTAAGCACCATTTCCTCCTCTGTAAAGAAAAGACCAGGTTTGGTACTCTTGTTTGCTTGTTTTTCATGCGAAAGTTATCTGAATAATTGTATGAATAACTTGCATTTTGAGATTAAATGTTTGTGCTTGGTCTTGGATTTTGTAAAATAACCCCCCCACACCCCCCC
>OMPJ01010760.1:34060-45158 GCA_900312935.1 Carapus acus
CCACCCAAAAAAAAAGCGACTTATATTCCATCACATTGATGGAATATGAGTCAGGCTTACATATGTTTTTTTTCTTCTTTTTCTCCATTATTATTCATTTTTTGGCTGGTGTGACTCTGAAGTGACTTGTAGTCAAGAAGATACAGGAGTGTTTTGGTGGGCTGTGTTTCTCTTTGCGAATGAATTTCTACCGTTTGATGGATTGGAGTGTTGGAATACTGGAATACTACTTCAACAATCACTGACGACAAAATTGTCTTAGTAGTTCTTTACAATTTTGGCTGTTTGGTATTAGTCCGAGATGAAGTGGCATTAACTAACCTGTCTTGAAGTGTGTATTCTGTGTTTTCAGGGGATATTTGTCCAGTCACAGGATGTCGAAATGATGCAGTCCTATGATTGTGGCTGCAAGGGGACGAGAGAGAGAGTCAGAAAACAGGAATGATTGAGAGAGAGTAGAACAGGAGAAAACCATATCATAATGCTGTCATTAACCGTTAATTCCTGTCTGGTGGCTAACATGACTGCAGTCCCACACATTTAGTTCTCTGCAAGTTGACAAAGTTCCTCAGTTAATGTTGACTGCTCAGTACACTGTATGAGTCGCACTGAGGTCCAATCAAAAAAAACGTCTGTATTATTTTACGCAAAGTGCAAACCTCAGCATTCCTCCCCTCACTGCTTCAGGGGTACTATTGATTTCAATTACATGGGGCCATTCATTGCTTTAACTAGGGAATAAAAGCCTGTTCCTGCCTTGGGACACAAAAGGAAAGATAAAGTTGCAAGAGTAGAAACTGTGAAGGATGCAAAGTGTTGTTTCTCAACTTGCTCGGGATCTGTACCTTCCTTTCAGTTGAGCTTTGCATCATGGTTTTTGATTCAACAATGTGTCAAACCTGAAGCACAGATGCTGCAATCCAGAACAAAACAAAAGGTGGTATACATAAAATTGTCAAGTGGATTGTAATGGCTGGCACAATACACTCCAGATTAGCGATGCCCCAGATTTCAATGCCATCCTCTTCACTACTGCAGCAGTTTTGTAGCATAAAACTGCACTGTCATACTGCAGCTACAATTCAAGACTGAAAATCTAACATACATTTCAATATAAAATACACTTAAATCCTGTCTGATTTAAGAGAGGAAACCAAAAGATGGATTAACACAACTGACCACCAGCATTGACTGCCAGTTACCATCATTGTTGACCATGTTTTACTATTAGTTTTCACAGGTCCAACGTTATCTGTGCATACAGTACTTTGGGTGCGATACTGTGGTAGGTGTGTTAACGCCTACAGTATACTCCTAATTTAGAGCAGAATTTCCTTAGGAATCATATCGTGTGACTCCAAGGCTGATTCTGAACTCTCAAATATACCTGCTGTGCCAGTAATTAGACTTACTACTACTTCTACCTCATACAGAGCAATGATCCCACTTGATCAGAGTTTTCAAACCTTTTTTAGCTGTCTTGAGCAGGCTGTGGGCCATATGAAGTTGGACCGCGGCAAACCTGATGATTTGCGATGGCAAACTTGCGTGCCATGGCACAGTGGTTGGGAAAGGTTGAACTAGATTACCACAGATAAATAGGGCTCTGTTTTGCCATTAAGGACCAGGTTTCACTTTCTACTCTCATGTGTTCTAACATGCTGCTGTACTGTGAGAGTGAGACAACTGTGTTCACCCCACTCAGGCATCTTAGAGCCAAAGCACAATAAAACATTGTCTACAAAGTGTGTTGATGCTGTATTGGATCTCTTGGATCTATTCTATTTGCAGCAATAGCTATGTCTGTAAGTACTTGTTTCAGGAACTTGAGGGTTGCTGGTTCAAAAGTCTCTTGTGGCCCTCGAGTATATGGTGGACCTCAGAGGACCAGAAGAGACAAAAAGTATAGCACACATACTGTAAATTTGTCCTGTTTTTACATAATGTGAGCACCCCAAAAATGAATGTACACTTCTCATCCAGCACATAACATGCTCACCTGTCAATTGTCTATCCAATTTGAGTATTTATATCTGATCTTTTGCATCATCTAGGAAATGGTGTGCACAATGGAAGCTCTGAATCCTGCAGAAACTTGCCTCTGCATAAACACACGGTAAATATTAGTGATGAACATAGTGTTTTACTGAACACAATTCCATTCCTCTCACATTGGGAACACAAATGGGAGCAGCTCTGTGCTGTAGAGCGTTGTCTTGAAAAAGGTGCAGGGTTTATAACAAAAATAAACCAGAACCTCATTGCGTCAGCATGCAGCAAAAGGAAGGGAGATACATAAAGCAGGGCGGGAAAGATGGAGAGCCGTAGGGCTGATGCCTGGTTCAAATCAAATATATGCTCAAACATATAAACAACATTCGCTATCAACAAGAGAAGTAAAAATGCGCGTCATATACTGTGCAAAGGAACAAAAACTGTATGTGTATTCACACACACATTCGCAGAAGCATTGGTCTCTGTCACTTTAAAATTGCTGAACTGCGCTAAGCACATACAGCATAGCACCAGCATCTCAGTTAATTAGGAATCTGCATTGTTTTAGGGCTTTTGTTTTTGGCCAGATTACTTCTGAACTATTTGTCATGGAATTCCCAGCTTCCTTGCTCAACAGTGACACACTACAGCACAGAAACTCTTTTTGTCCGCAGAAAAGTCACTTCCATCAGTGGGTGAGAGAAAGAAAGCTGCAGTTGGGCTGGCACGCTCTAAATGATTTTGTGTAGAGGATAAATAACTTTGTTGGCATCATCGGTGAGATATAATGAGTAAATTTTATGCCCTCATATTAAAGACAATCAGAACATAATAAGTAAATCTAATTAAAGTCAACACTTGAGGGAAAAGTGGGATACAAAGGGCACCTTTCTTTGAAAATTATCAATCTAAATGTATTAGACAACAGATGTTAAGTTCTGCGTAAAGGGTAGCATTTTATGTAAGGGTGTGTAAAATGTAAATAAGTACTTTAATGAACGTCCTTGAGGCAGTTAGCTGTGCTTGTACCATGTCAAAGCCAAACAAATCATTTCACACAAGAGATGACGAATATGGACTGAGTAAATTACTGAATACCAAATATAAATGAAATTTCGGTGTTTGACATGTATAGGACAAACCAAATCACAAAGCTTTGTGTATGTGAAAAAAACATGTGAATGGAAAACAAGTACAGCCTCACAGGGAAAGGTGCAATGCAACCTATGAGAGCAATGCATCCAATCAATAGATATCCCTTTGGACAGACATGTCTGACTAAAAAAGTGCAACGATTTGGTTTTGCCCTCAAATCTATTTGCACAAAATCAAACAAGCACCACACCAAGTCAACTTATACAGCAAAAAAAACTGCAATGACAGACACTATATAATAACAAAGTTGCCAAATGCCAAATCACATTAGTCAGAAAACATTCTGTTTTCATCTGGCCTGACAAGGGGAATAAAGGGTCATTGGTGTCCCTCTCACACAAGCTTTATACTTCTCTGGGACTAAACGAGGGAAACTTGACAGTGAGGCAAGGATTAACGTAAAGCATTCACAGAATCAATGGCAATAAGATTAAGCAGAGAGGATATTTATATCACAATGTGATTAAGTGGAATATTCAATCATCTAGCAGCACAGTCACCACTTAAAAGGATAACTTGAATGGGGTGGCAAAAACTGTAAAATGTAAACCAGCTAAGATTAAAAGAACAGTTTTGACAAATCTAAAAGGTTTTGACTACTTCACTGCAACTCGGTCTGTCTTCATCTGTTTCAACAAATAAATCAACTCTGTGTAAACCCTGCTTCAACACATACTGCATGCTGACAGCAAGAGTGCATGGGTCAACGTGTTGGAGTTTGAACCCACATCACACTCCTCACTCTCACCCCATACTCGGGAGACCCAGGAATGCAATGTCAACATGCCAAACAATGATACCCACTCAATCTGTGCTCTACATGGTGGCAGTAGGAACAGGTGGAGAGAGCCCTGTCTACCTCTCTCCCTCTCCCAATCTATGCCACTACATCTCCACTCCTCTTCAACACATGCTTGTGATCTCACATTTACACATCATATGATATATCAAATAGAGTGACAGCATTAGTCTTACAGACACTTCTCTCACAGTCAAAATCAAGTAAAAAAGTTTTCAGCCCCTTTCCCATTTCTTGTTTCTCTGCTGCATCTTGTACGAAACAAAGTCTCACCTGCTGCTAGATAGTGAATCAAACTGATTCAGCAATTCACTGTGACATCCAAAAGGCATGAGTTGTACTGGTTGGACAAATAGGTAATCTGCTGCAACCGACGGTATACACTAAGTGTTCTATGATCGAAAGCAGGAAGGTGATCTTCCTCTCCTCCTCATTTCCCTCACTCAAGATTCAGTGTTTCACTCCAAACTGTGCTGATGGATCTAACTCCGTTTCATCAAGCAAGTGCCTTTGGTTTATCAGACCCACCCCTGCTCGCTACCTACCTCCCTTTCTCCAACTTGTTCAATCTTTCCGAGAACTCAATCAAGAATCAGCTTTCAATGTAAACCCAAACATGACTGCTAACTTTGGGGAAACACAAAGCCTTTGTGGTGTTGAGAATTTTCACTCATTAGTATTTGTTCACTCATGTTTCCTCACCTTGCCAAAAGCAGTCAATTTGGCTGAAAGTGTTCATAGGAATGTACCAGTAGTCACCTCTGAGTGGCACCATTGCAACTGCAGTACAGAGTTTGTAGCTACTGCAGGTATATGCAATAGGGATATCTCCATAGATCAGAATGGGACACATTCATGGGCCACTTTCATCGAGGATTGATAAATATCTCAACAGCAAACGTCAATTGCACTGAGGTAAATCCCACAACTGGAAGAAACTATCTCTGCTCATGATGGGAATTGGAATGATTGGCAATCCAACATTTCATTGCACAACATCAATCATTTCAGAGAGGATATCACTGTGATTAATAAGGTAGCTTTCAGTCTTTGATAATCTGTAGTTATGATGCCTAGGTATTTAGCCAAATATAAGAGTGCCCATTTGAGATGTTAGGAGGGGTTTTAAGGAACTTAACAAGAACCATACTTGACTTGAGAGAAGTATTAATGCCATGTGCAAAGACACAGAACAGCTCACACAGATGAATATTCTTCACCTGAATGTGGGGCTATCCACACTCCTTCCTCCCTGATGTGAATACAGCAAAGGCTAGGTTGTCCCCCATCATGACAGCATGTCCCACTGTGGCAGCATCAAAGCTAACAATTCAAACTCTTCACCCAGACCAGTGCTCTCCAGCTCAGCAAGACAGTCCTTCTGTGGGTGCATCCGGTCCACCTCTGACCAGCCTGTGTCAGCGGCCTGCACAGAAGCCGAATGGAGGGATTCTGTTTCCCCTGTTCTGTTTTGTTTCTGTTGTTTTTTATTAACCCATAGCCAGCAGCTAGAACACCACCAGTGATGACGCACCTCCAAACATCTTGGTCCTGCTCCTGCTGCTGTGCATCCCTACACCTGTCTCTGTCTCTCTCTGCCTCTCTCTCTATCTCTCTCTCCTTACCTCTCTCTCTCAACCCAACCACTCAAAGCAGCCCATCTGTAGCCTGGACTGCCTGAGGTTCCTTTCCTATAGGGGAGGCTTTTCCTCGCCACGGTTGCTAATGGGGGATATGTTGGGTCTACTGTATGTGAGTCTTTCCCATAGACCTTGACTGTTTAGACGCTAAGGAGCACTACCTGCTCCATCATGGAAAGCGCCTTGAGATACTGATACTCCTATTATGATTCATCGCTATACAAATTAAATTGACTTGACTTGACTTTCCTTGTGGGAGGACGATGTATCTAAGAGGCTGGTCCCTGTTCCTGTTATCGTGGATGCTCTTTCTGTGTGCCCCTTTCTTTCTTTGTCCCTTGTACCACTGCTGGTGGACTCACTAAGCCCCTCAGGTCCCTGTCATCAAGCCCCTTGGTTCCCAAATCACCAAGCTCCTTATGTTGCGAGCCATTGATGGACTCCCTCTTGGTTCTGGGACCACTCGCAGATTCACGCTTTGAGTCGGAGTCACCTGTGGACTATCCCGAAGTCTTTGAGTTTGCCACAGCCCTGCTCTTGTCAGACAATGCAGACACGCCTGCGGCATCACCCCCGCTCTTGTCAAGTGCAAAGGAAGTCAAGCCAGCTGCTCTACCCAATCCCTAGTCCAGTGCAGAGGATGCCCTGGTACCTGCTGCACCTTGATGGCCCTTGTCCCAAGCAAGAAAAAAACGCAATGCCAGCAGCATTCCACTATCCCACGACTTATGCAAAGGATATGCCATCACTCGCCTGCTGTGTTCCTCCAGACCTCGTCCAGTGCAGAGGATCCTGAGTTACCTGCTGCTTTACCACTGACTGTGTCATGCCCTCGGCCTTCTTGTAGTATTGAGGATGCTCCTTTGCCAGCTACAACCCCCAAAAGCATTTGTCTGGTGCAGAGGTCACCCTAATGCCTGCGGCAACCCTCCAGCCCATATCCGGTGAAAAGTATGATAAGTCCTATGAGAAAGTCTTACTTGTTTGAATGACAAACACAACCAATGACAAAATAATCGGGCTCCATCAGATTTCCTAGGTTTCATAACAGGATCACAGGCCTGCCTGCCATGGAGTGAGATTGTGAGTGTGCATGTCCCTGCACTGTGGCCCAGTGATGGACTGGAGACTTGTTCAGTTGAGTTTTCACTCTAGAGAGGTAAGAGGTAGCAGCTCTCATTGTCAGCCTGTCTTTCTTTTTTCTGCCAATTTGACAAGTAAAATAGGCAGTAAAATGCACTGGACTGAAGTCCACAGGAACTGCTGTTATCTTCAGCTCTCTGCCTAGATTCAACTTAACTACAAAATAGAAAGTATTGGTTCATGTTAAAACTTAAGCAGTCCAGGATCCATTCATATAGACTCAAAAAAAAAACTGACATACAAATGTCCTTGCTAGTCAGACTTTTCATCAGATTCACAGTTCTGGCACACATAGACTGTCTTGTCAGGGGTACACTGTTGGTGGGCCCACCCTTTGCACATCATGTACTGAGCCTCTTGGCCGGCTGTTTCCAAATGGCTCTACACAGACCAGGCACAGGGACTTCACTCCTTCCAATTAGAAGCCATGTGGAGTTTTTCTTTTTGAACGTGTCCTTTGTATCTTCCTGGCACTTTGCGTCTTTTGAGTTTTGGATTTGGTTGCTTTGCATTTCTTTTGAATATCGTTTTTTGTCTTTGTGCCTGCCTTTAACTTTATGTGCCCCGTCACCGGTGTGTCAGTGAGAATAGCAGTTTTTCTGTTTTGTGACAGGTGACAACTTACCCCAGGATAAGGCATGATGCCCTAAAGTACCATATCTGCTAAAGATAGCTCTAGCTTAAAGTTATCTTACAACAAAACAATGACTGAGATATGACAGAATGTCTTAATCTCTCCTCTTTTAAGTCCACAAATATCATTGTGAGGATTTCTGTCAAAAAGGATTTCATTTTAAAATTTCAGGTTGAGTTTTTTTAGTTTGGGACGTTCAAAAAGGTTATTAAGGTCACCTAAAGTCATTATGTGCTACTTTGTCTCAGTCAGTACATGACGTCAGACAAGGTGAAGGAAAAAAACTAGTAGTCCGCTTTTTAGCTGCCTGCTCTCAACAGGCATCAGGGATCAGGAATATTTGATTGTCATTACAGCAATTGAATTGTGCAATGAAACTAAGGTGCTGAATTTTGGTGCAAAAGAGTAGAAAGAGGGGAAAAAAGAAATAAGAGAAGATCTATATACAGAAGAGAATATCTAAAGACAATATACACAGTACTGTATATATATCAGTATAACTAACGGTATACAGTAAATAATAGCAGCGATGATGGGGTGGTTGACATGATTGTTTTTAAGTAGGTGTTATTGACTCGTCATTTCTATTAATTGTTTATCTAATACTGTTGAGGTGACTTATGGGAAAGATAATTGCAATGTGACAATATACCCATGTGACATCACAACCCGGTTTCCCCTTTGTGTTGCACCTACGTTTCACTACCAAGCAGGTTCGTCAACCACTCCTGTTGTCTGATATCCCGCATGATCTGTTTCATTGGTGTAGTGCATGATGTGTGAATGATTCTTTGAAACCGACATCCCCTTAATCAGTATTTTAGTGTAGTTGACCTAGTCTGGAGAGCGTTACCAAAAGACTGTTCTGGTAGGGACAGTTAATTTTCTTGATGAGTCCACTGTAGCACACAAGGCACTGCAATTAAATTGGTTATTCATTGTCAGATTATTCAGGTGAGTGATGAATATTATGCAGGAGATCATGTTGTGCTTCTCCTGATCAGATGCTCCACTGGTCAGAGTGATATTGTTGGAGAGGTGAAAAATGATCACTTGTGCACTTTACTTTATTGAATGGGGAAAGGGGATTACCTAAAGGGTGAATGAAGTCCCTGTGGCCTCCATTCACAGTAGCACTCCCATCACTTAACTGACAGAAAGAGCTAATTGATATATATTTATATAGGACAATTTCAAATAATTCACAAAATAATTTGTTACTTTGACAGCCTGTCCAATCCTGACCATTATCTACAGGAATCTCAAGAAGAAGAAAGACACGTTGTTAAAGCCGCAGTGTGAATATTCACAAACACGATGGATATTATCAGGCACACTACGTACATGCATACATGCAAATATACAAGTCATCATTAGAATAGAGGGGTTACATGTAATAGAGGGGTTACAGAGTGAGGAGGCGGCACTGGGAGTTGCATCCCTGAGCAGGTTGGGGTTACGTTCCTTGCTCAAGGGCACAGCCTCTCCTTCCCCTGTTTAAAGATGTTGACCCCCATCCCACTTTGCCACTCCAAAAGTATTGCCTCCAATGGCCACTGAAAGTTGAAAAGGCCTCTGACTGGACGCATTCCATGATGGAGTTTTTGCCTCAGCGGCCACCACGGGCCTCTTGGCCTGCTGATACCAGTCAGCTGTCAGCTGTCCAGCCTGACAGATCCCTTAACCTCTAATGTCCACCAGGGCTGGGCATTGATAAGAACCTCACAATGCCATTAAATCATAGATTCTATATTTATTTAAATGCTTAGATTCAATTCAGCAAGAAGTAGAAATAAACAATTAATAAATAGTAAATGCTGGCAATTTTTAATTATTCATTTTCATTCCCATAATGATACATGCAATACAATACAACATCTTGAAATAAAACATTAGCAGGCAGCACCACAACAGCTGACTTGAGCATATGAGGTAAAAAAGTAAAAAACTTGTCATGTCTGTATCGAAATGAAAAAGTTAAAAGTCACTAAAATAAAATGTATTTCCAATTGTGATACATTGTGATATACCTCACCATCCTGTGTTTTCGAGAAGGTATTGCGTAGCATGGTTCAAGAGTCTGTAACATCTTCTCAAAATCTTGATTTTCTACTTCACTGTAGGGTCGAGGGCCTTTGCAAATAAATTAATAATTTCGATGCATCGATTATTTGATTTTTTTACCCACCCGTAGTGTTCACCTGGGGGTTCGGGGATTACCACCTCTACTACCTCCTGCCATTTTATAGCCAGTGCTCCCAGTGGCCTCATCCACAATTGCTGAGTGGAATAAGATGCATTCAAACTCAATGCCCAGCACAGCCGTGAGAGCACAGTCGAAGCACTGCTTGAGTTGTGAGTTGAAGGTCATCTTGGTGGAGTCCTCTGCCAGAGACTGGGACTGGTGACAGGGTTGTAATCCAAAATGCAGGCTGAGAGTCTGGGTTCTCACAAACAGCCCAGACCAGCTCTCCACCTCTCGACCGGATCAACTCCACTAGAGAAAGAACGAAAGAATGTCCAGCCCCTATCAAGGACTTCAGTTCACGCTGAGGTTAGTGATGTGACAACAGGATGTCTCTGTTGTCTTTGCACGTTTTGTCATTCTTAGCTGCACTTAACCATGACCATAGTCATGTCCCCATGTACAGTATATACTGTCCCACTCCTCCTCCCTTACTTGAAGACACTGTTGTTACTTTTTGCTGTTTGCACAGCTAGAACTAATATGTACATTAACGCAAGCATGTCCACTTTCATGTCAACACATCCAATGAGCATATTACCAAAAAAAACTCTTAACTCTGAAACTCTTGAGCTCTTTGTTACTGATAAAGTAAAACACCATTGACGGAACAAGACCACTGTTATGATTGTTTTAACAAATACGTACATTTCATGCCTGGCTTAAGTGTAGATGAGTGGCTCTTAGATATGGAGTGAGGTTGAAATCAAAGTTGAAATTCACCTGAAATTTAGCCAACTCAAAAAGTCAATACAAAAGGCACTTCATATCTGAAAAGATATTCTACAGTCTATAACATATAAATACAGATTATTGAGAGGTTTATTTATGTGTGTAGCATGCACTGCAAAAGTAGGCATTGCAACCTACAAATGTTTTGGGAAAAGGCAGGAACAGAGTAATTCTTTTAAGGTCAGACGTCAAATATAAGGATCACCTTGCCCTGTCATTAGTAAAACACAGATGCAGGAATTCAGGTGCAGCAGCGTATGTTGATAAATATGGGGACTACCAAAGCAATCATTTTACTGATTTAGTAAAGCAAATGTCATAAACCTGAAGCAACAAAAGGTCCAAAAGATGAACTCTATAGAAATATAGTTTTATCTGGCATTGTTTATGACAAATTTGGGTTTACACTGCTTGAGATGATTTAGTGCAGCGCCACACTTTTAGCCATATGTATCTTTCACGCAAATGATGTGACGAGCACAAGGGATTTCAGCTCAGCTCATCTCATCAGATTAATTATTTTTCCCCATTTCTAGAGAGCAGATCAAAGGAAAGGGGTGGGAAGAAAGGGCAAAGGACAGCAGACGGAAAGAAGGAGAGGATAGAATAGCAAAGTATAGCAGAGAAAAGAAGAGAGGAGCAGACAGGAAAGGAGAGGAAAGGGGAAGAGAGAAGACATGACGATTGGAGAGGAGGGGAGAGGAAAGGAGAGGAGAGGAGAGGAATGGAGAGGAGATGAGAGGAGAGGAGATAAG
>OMPJ01010760.1:45201-56774 GCA_900312935.1 Carapus acus
GAGAGTGGAGGAGAGGAGAGAAGAGAACAGGAGAAGAGAGGAGAGGAGAGGAGAGGAGAGGAGAGGAGAGGAGAGGAGTTTGGAGAGGAATAGAGAAGACTAGAGCCTAAGTAAAACAGAGACATGGAGAGGGAGATTTTGCTCTCAGTGTGTATCAGTGTCTTTACAGCAAAAAACTGTGGAAGACATGTCAAAGTATTTATCTTGGGATAAAACAAAGAGGCAGTTCTCTTCCTTCCTGATGGAGATTAGAAAGGATGAGCATTCTGCTGTCTTCGTTGCACTGCAGAATGCATGTATAGTAACAACACTGACAAGCATACTTTAGGGTTTTAAAACAATTTTGGCCAAAAGCATCACTGTGATGTTACTTTCACAGAACCAATGTAGAAACCAAGCTTATGAGACATCCAAATGTGAAATGACACAATATCAATGATAAGTGGACATATGCAACACAAAGTATGAAGAACTGAAAAAGGTCTTCAAGAAATACACTGAGGAACAGGATTCATAAGTGATTATTTTTTTATTTGTAACTACCAACTCGGACAGAAAATGTCCCTTTGCTGCTCATGGTCCTTATTGACCTGGATGAGGACACTTGACCTACTCAAGGAAATTGTCGTGTGACATAAGGAGTTCACTACTATCAAACCCACACAAACGGATATCAAGTTGAGATTTGTAGCCCACAGCTGCCCAATTTTTGGTTGCCATTTTTCATTCCATTCTGGCTTTAGTCATTCCTGCCTAGATGGCCCGGTAAGGCCTGCTGGGATAGTGACCACCCAGTAGGCTCATAATGAACCATCCAGTGGATTCTCTACTCAGTAGACACTACTGGGTAGACAAGCCAGTGTCTCCTGTCTCTGACAATTTCCCTCACATCTTACAACGTGGAAAGTTTTTCAATTTGGGATGTTTGAGCGCTCTGTAATAAACAGCACAGCATTTGGTATTAGCCATCGTTTATTATCATGTTTTTGAAATTATGTAAGACCTAATTGGAGGGTTTCCAAACGCATAAGAGGCGTCATTTATACATGCTGTAAAGTTATGGTAGTTTTCAAGAGTTCCATGTCTCTATTTTAGAATGAAATGACATAATGACAATTATGACTATCATTCATGTGAAAACATGGTATTTAATCTGCAGTTTTGCAATCTACCTACTGTATTCCATACTTTTGAGACACAAGTCCAGAGCTGTGTGCAAATGCAATCTCCCAGTAGCGACTGCTGGAGAAGTCTGTACACAATTGCGTGGAAAGTATTACCTGTTCCCTTATCTTAATACAACTTCAACAGAAAGACAACAAAAACGATGAGAAACACAAGGCTTTGAATAGAATGATAAATAGGCTTATGTTACAAACTCTTCCTGCTACCACTTCTTTTACCCACAAAAGCACAGGACAACCATGCTTTAATTTAATAGTGTCATGAGGAATGCATTAATCTGTATTTAGGAGCATACTTGCTTTTTAATAGCATTTCTTGAAAGCCATATCAGGGCTTTTGTCCCACAGCTGTAAGAGGGGAAGATAAATAGACACTGACCTGTGTAAAAACTCGCTTCAGCTTACTTTTTGTCTTGCAAACTCCAAGAGTCCTTGTTTAAGGTGTTGATGATACACTCATCAGATTGACGTCTAATATCAGTGCTATGAAAGAAATTTGATTAGTCAGGACATTTTCTACTGCAGGGAATCTGGGCCCTGTGTGTGACTAAGCATCGGACGTACAGCACTCTGCAGCCGACCTCTTCTTTCAAGAATGTTTTGCTCACAGTATATCACGTATATCACTATAACATACTGTATCTATACAGCTCAGCATCTCCTCTTCCCATCCTGCACCCTTACGTTAATATAATGTATCACACTATCATCTCAGAGGCTCCTCATACTGCACTCTCTTTATGCTTTCAGCACATTTCTCATTTCTCTGGCTGACAAAAGTGATCAATCTAATCATCTATCCTACCTCTACCAATTCCCTCTGCATCATACATACTGACTCTGCTCATCCTCTGAGCATATGCATAAATGCTTGTGTGTGTGAGATCTGGTCCCCACTGGGACAAACGGTGTCCAAAATGGCTCCAAGCACTTGAGGAGATCTCTCCCCTGCAATTCCCATTGCACAACCTAAGCAGACACACACTGCCACAAGGGAGTTAAGGTAATGCACGGGGTTATGACAACACAGCAACGTCATGATTGCAATCTTCAATAGCATACACCAATGTCCAGGGGTCCAACATGACATCAACAAAGATGCAGCAAAGTTTTTGCTGCATTGCTTTCTCATAAGTGTTTTACAGGAAATAGTTTGTACTTAAGTAGTCTTTGAGCTGATACAATTGATATTGATACTTTGAGCTGATTACAAAATATTTTACCATGGTATTTTTGACTGAGCTGTAAAAACTTTGTGGTATGGGTATCAAGGTGATTACACCACCATTTAATTGAATAACATATTCGCAAAATAAATTACACAAATGTACACATGGCTGACTGAGTAACTTAATCTAAAGGGTATTTTTAGATCCCTTAACTTTATAAGAGCAATGACCTTGGTGGGTTTTATGTCAACACCCAACACAGGATATTCATTCAGAACAAGACTTTCTGTTCTGCTCCCTTCGAAGGACTCTCTATCTTGGATAGAGGAACATGGGGACACGTGGACATGGCGAGTTCCACAGGTCACAGTCTTCATACACAGATAACATACTCCAATTTCACAGGTCTGAACCTTCTGTTGAGTATCATTACCTCTATTCTCAAATATATTGGGCCTACTGGAAATTCTTGTTACATGAACAAAACACAAGAGGATGAAGAGGTCACATCCTCTGACCGTTTTGTCTGTTGTCGCAGGTTTAACATCTCCTACACAATTCTGGGTGTATCATATTTCATTGGGAATGCCACAGCTGCATAAAACCACAGTTAGCTAAGATATGACCTCTGAACCAGCTCTGCATACAAATGAGGTGAAGTGCATGTTCATGTTTCATCCCATAGCCAAGATAAAGTATGGGGAGGAATGAAATGGAAATGAATTTACACATCGGTCACACCTAAAAATAAGTATGTATGATGTCTGTATGTCTGTGTGTATGTATGGATAGATAGATAGATAGATAGATAGATAGATAGATAGATAGATAGATAGATAGAAGAAGACAGACAGACAGACAGACAGACAGACAGACAGACAGACAGACAGACATCTGTGTTACCACTGAAGCAGAAGCCCACCCATTCATGTGCAAGTATCTTGATTCAAACAACACTGAGTGAGCCATGTTGTAACATGGGTTACGACATTTGTTGTGTTTTTACATCAACTTAATTCTTCCAACTACTGCCTCCAACGTCTCACCTATGATTCATTGATGTCAAGCTTACGCGCAGTTGCTCTGTTTCCTTCTTTGATGGCCAGATAGATTGCCTTTACCTTCAAAGCTGCATCATATACATTTCTTCATTTGCTGTCCATGACGAGGGTGTGCGCACGATGAAAACAAAATTTTAAAAAAAGTTTGGGATACGAGTAGATTGACTAACAAACTCAGTCACGGAACAAATCAAACTTGTATCTCAAGGTATTACTGTATTGACTTAAGGTGGAATAGGCTGTGTGGGACTGTACAAGAGAAAGCAGAATTCCATGGGATTGGAGGTAAAGGGCTTGAGTAATAAAAAATTAGGGTAAACATCCGTCTTTTAAAATTGTACCACTTTGTTAGAGTTTAGAATTAGAGATAGCTCGCTTGAGAGCAATGTTCCCGCTTTCACGTGTCTGAGCAAACTCACAAACTCCCTGCGCAGTATTTACTCCACCTCACCACTCTTACCTCTGCCGCACTGTTAGCGACGAGCTAAGCCATGCGCCGCGATAGTAGGAGCAGTGCGCAATTGCGCAAGTGTGCAGCTTTGAGGAAACATTGCTTGAAAGTGTATCAACTTCGAAACAATTAATATGTCTAGTACTTTTCTCCTGCAACCTGCAGTTGAACAAGCGTATTGTTCCAGTTTGCAGCACTTAGCTCTATTGAGCACAGCAAGTGGACGGCCAATGAAGAGGCAAATGCTGAAATGATAGATAGCCAGCTGTGAGGATTGTGTGAGCCCTGAACTAAATGACCAACTCAGTATTTTCTTTGCAAAATCAAAAACATAATAAACTAACAACCAACAAGAAGGCTGCAGATTCTCTAGGGCATACACATCTCAAGAAGGAAAATTTGAAGTATGGAGATATTCCTCTTACTGTGACAACATACACTAGATTACAACGAGGAATTGGTGCATTGCCACCAAGCAACAGAATCATCTCATTCCCTTTTCTAACTGAAATTGAGCACGATATCTGTGAAAACCACATGACTGTGTTCCAACTCTAAGTGAGCAGGAAAACACACTTACACTTACAGATTTACACTTACATGACTAAGGAGGAGCAAACAAAACAGTCTAATGTAGTCATGTTACTTGATTGACTATTATCTCTCGTTCTACGGGACAAACTCAAACCACAACAACAGATCTATAAACCCTTTGCACAGTGAACCTTAGAATTGGTGTAACAAAGAACACTTGCTGACATTGACGTGGCAGCCAATGTCACTGAGCATCACTCTTGTGTTCTATGACTGTGGAGGGTTCCTTCCATTTGAAGGATCGGGCAAACTCAGAAAATTAAATCTAAACTAGAGGCAAAAATGGAATTATTTAATGAGGGATTGAGAAATATTAAATTAGGTGAAAAAAGTAAGTGATCACAATTTATGCTTGTGAGAATTGGAGTTACAAACACTGACATACTGTCAATCTAAATCATTTGTATACAGTAAGTGGGTCCTTATCCATGGTAGTAGCATTAACAGCACTGATGCCAATGTAATGTGTCCTCTTAAATTATTGTTTTCCCTTGACTCTCTTGTGTTTTGCAATTACAGGTCAATGTCATGGAAAAATATTCTGAGGAAAGATACTCATGGAAAAAACACAGACAAAAAAAACAGACGATTCACTAGGCAATTCACAGACAGTGAAACAATTCAGTTTATCAAGCATGTTGAGTTGTTCAAAAGACATTTCCACCAAGAATCCTTGCATTGCATTTGCACTGTTCTACACAAAATTTGATATGCTATCTATACATTTGGGAGACTTGAAAGTTTTTGACTTCCTGGCTAGTTGATATTGATACCTAATGATATGATGTTTGTGTAATTAGTACCATAATTTTGTATATAGCAGATTTGGTTATGCTAATAAAGCTACCCAGAATCATTAGCCCATACAATAAGAATCTGCATTGTAGGAGTCATCTTTACTGACTTAAGATCACTTCTTTCAGTAACAACTCCTGCCAAGACATCCTCTCACTGTGCAGGTAATTGCTTATCTCTGCCGTACACTCTTCATGAACACTTGGCCACATGCAAAGCAAAGCACTTTCAATCTCATAGCAGCTCTAGAACAAAGAAATATGAATATAATCCCACGTAAACTGAGCTAGAACACTCACCTGTGAGTTGTTTGATGCCCTGGGTGCCGCTTGATGTGTACTGCTGATTGTCCTGTTTGGCCCAACATGTTAGCTGTAGCTCTGAGCTGCTCAGCATTTCTGTGGTGCCGGCCTGTGTGTGTGTGTCTAACTGTGTGTGTGCAGTCCTCTCTGCAAGTAGCGCTGCTGCAGCTGACGTACTCTGCTGAGTACTGTGGCTTTGCCTCATTCAAAACATCCTTTCCCGCTTCTCATGCGATATACTGCTGAAGTGGAGCTAAACATTGATGCAATAACCGCTTCACTAAAGCAGTCTCCTTCTGAGAATCAGTATTGTCTCAATTATTGGCTGAATTAGTGACAATAAATAAAACTCAACATTGCAGTATTTACGAGGTTCTGCAGCAAAGTGCCCGGATGATCCTATAGATTCATATTATGTCCACGTTATACTTCAGGGGTATCCTGTTCACTTTGCCGCCAGAGCTCTGCCCCGGGCTTGACGCCAAGCTCTGCTCGAATCCCTCTGCAGTAATATGGGAAACTCTCACAGTGTGCACAGCAAGAGGGGGACGACAGGATGAGGAGGGGAGGGGAATAGGCAAACTGCAGCACTCAGTGTGAGAAAGCAGAGGGGAGTCATGGAGAAAATCAAAGGTGTACGTGAACAGCACATTCTATCCAGAACTCCTGGAATGTGACCAATGTGTGACTGTGCTCCTATCAAAACACAGGAATAACACTGACACATGAAATAAAATATAGTGAAAGATCATCCCCCTCTGCAAAGGCACCAAACTGCCTTTGCAGCTAAAGGCTGCGCTGCACAGTCAGGAGTAATATTTTGATGACTTGGTGACCAGAGGTTGCTTATAGTTAGAAGTTTACTCATGAATAAAAACAAAAAATTCTGAACAATAGTTAGCAGTGCTAAATCAGTAGTTAGGACAGTTACGGTTAGAAGAGAATTAGATACAACTATTATCATTCCTTGACAAAGAAATGAACATTGGGAGATCAAAGTTAAAACCAGGCAACACCTATAACATATGCTGATGACTCAAGTGTTCTGATGACACTAGAAAGACCTTCTATAGGCTTGTACAATAGGAGAATGATGTTTGGCTGTTAGCGCTATCTGAGTTTTCAGAAAATTAGTCAGACAGATTTAGCAGTACAGCCCCACACGGACACACACGAGGACAGAGCAGCTTATGCATCTATCTGGCCACATCCCCTGGGTTACATCCTCTGTTGCCCTATCTTATCCATGTACACCGTTCTCTCTTCCTTGTTAGCATACCCCAGGGGTGAGAGACAGTCACACTGCCATTTAAGAGTTTTTCAGCTCTTTAAAATTACAACTGCTGCAGTAGATCCGTTACTCTAACCTGCTCCACTTTCCTTCTCTCTATTGCTTTATGGTGGATAAAGCTTGGAAATGTCAAATTTCTACATATCTAGCATTGACTGAGCCCCCGAAACAATGAAATATTGAGAGCGATGCCTGGCATTCAACTGTTTCCTTTGAGGTCTTGCTACCTCAACTCCTTCCATTTATCCAGCATTTCCCCAACATGCCTCTGATAGTTTCACAGAGACCTACGATTAAAAATGCATCAGATGTGCTACTTACAGGAGTGTTTTCAGAGAGTGGAGAGGAGCGTGTCAAATCCAAAAGCTATAAAATGTCCAACTCTGTCCAGCACCTCTGCTGTCTTGGTGCCCCTCTACAGCCTGTCAAATAAGCTTGAAGTGCTGACGTTGGCCTCTGAGTGCAACCAGAGCCATTGCATCCTGGATTTTCTTTCTCAGTTTCCATCCGATTCAGACAGGAAGGGTGTGATAAAAGATGCAGGGCAGACTATAGCTGACTGTGGCTGGACCAGACTGCTGGGGAGCCTGGTCAATAGTCCATGGAGACAAACAGATAAGGACAGAGGACTAAACAAAGGAGGGTAAGGTCAATGCGCACATACTCTGATGCACTGCAAGGTCAACAGTGATGTCAAACTGTATTTAAGGTGCGTGACAGATAAGCAAAGCAAAGGTGCAAATGAAAATATTCAGTCATTTTCAATTCAATTCATACATTACATTCAATCCCCATATTAGCGAGATAGCAACCACGCCAAGCAGGGTATTCCTATTAGATTTACCGGTAGTTTTGACATTTGACTAGAGACTACAACAGCTTAAAAATGCAGTAGACATTAATTGTGATTCATTAAGAGGATATGAATAAGAAAATTAAATGTACTTGATCATATGAGTATAACTGATGTTGTTGTTAGTTTGTGTGCTTGACCCTCTCTCTCTTCCTGGACATTCCAGGTTGAAATTCCGATGCAAAGCCATTTCAGTCAAGGCAATGACACTACCCTTGAGATCATCAAAAAGCCAACTGACAAATATTGCACATGCACAAGGGTGGAGGGGTGAAAAAGATATTTTAGATTAGATACAGTAATTCAATTCAGTAGCGTCAAATTACAACAAAGGTCATCTAAAGGCGATTCCAGGCTGGAGCAGGTAGAGCTCCTCAACATCTAAACCTTCAAACTCTACAACATTTACATGCAGAGACCCAACATTTCACCCAATTAGCAAGCACTTAGCAACAGTGAAGGGAAAAACTCCTCCCTAACGGTGAGAAATCTCGGGCAGACCCTGGCTGTAGGTGGGTGGACATAAGATAATAAATAAGGGTTTTCTGTGTTAAATTGTTGTTACATTTTGAGAGAGAATAATAACAAAATTAGTTGCAATGGTGCAGGACCTCACAGATAATCAATGAGGTTAGAAAAACCTACACCAACAGCCAAGGTCAAGACTCAACAGCACTATCTAGTGGCTTAATACTTTAAGGACTATACTTGAAGAAGTCAGCAGCAACACATACCATGTGTTTTGCCATCATCTTGAACTGACATAACAAAGTTTTAGTCAATTATAAGAAATCTACTTGCAATTCAATGGATTAATAATTTGCTCATTGGATCGTGAAAAGACATTCACCAATGCTTCTTGCTTCTATGCACAAAATAAATTAAAATGGATTGGTTTTAAAAGGTCCCGTCACTGTGTGGTCAATGTGCTCAATAACTGCGCTAAGGATGAAGGCACCAGCTCTCAGTGCTAGCTACAAACGGTGTGACTGTGCTTTCATTTCAACCCGCTCCAGTTGCTCCAGACTCCTGCTCCAGACTCGATAGTCCATGTACCTCAGCAGAATGCAGCAGTATCCAGTTAAGTAACCCACCACAATGCAGAACATTTCTCACTGCAAATACATGCCTATGCCTTGTAATTTACGCTGATTTCAGATTTGAAAAATTCAGAAAGCAATGCAGCTGTAAGATTCTACAGTGAAGACTTCTTGATTTGTAACACCACAGTATGAAGTACATTTATGCCCCAGAAGAGATCAAGCTGCCTTACAGTTAACTTAAGTGAAAAAGGATGGCAAGTATGCAAAACATTCTAATATCATGTTGAATACTACAAGGGGTTATCACTCAGATCAGTACATTTACCAACATTTTAACAGCACTCAGTAGTGAAGAAAGGGCTATATTGTCCATTAGAATTATTATTACCTTAACAACAAAGTGGTGTGGTTACCAGCTTTAACATTCCTGTGATATAAGTCCTAATTACTAAGCCTTAAGAACCTCTCAAAGCCTTGCCAGATCAACCTTAGGCAACGTGTTGAAGTAGCCACTGGGTCATATCTGTTGACAGTCCTGTCGAGAACATTACTTCTAAGGTGAACTGAAGTACCTTGAGCTCAGCTAGACAAAATATAATACAATTTATCAAAAAAGGGTTTTCCTAGCCAGTAATATCTTCATAAAAGCATTCCTTTCAAGGGCCAGGTGCTTCAGATGTCATATATAATATGCATTGCAGTGGTTCACTGGAAGGTAGTGTACTACTGATCAGATGGGAGCTTATCTCCCATCTGGCCTTTAGCTCATCACCTCTCTCCTCAACCATTCAGTGAAATCAGTGCAGTGCAAGTGCTGCTTCACTGCAGTGGCTCCAGTAACACTCACAATGCGGCAGCACAAACTCTCACCCAAATGTAATCAGAGGGAGGGCATAAACTCTTTTTTGCCTCTCAGAAACTCCACTGTGGTAGAGATAACATCCAATTCCTTATCTTCAGCAAAAAAAACACTGTGGATGTTCTTGGTTAGGGTTTTTTGTTTGCATGTGCTTCATTTACATTAAAGCATGATGATACAGTAGTAGAGACATACAATCCTCACTATGCATTGGCTCATATTAAGAAAGGTTACCTTTCTGTCTCTCCCCCTTCACCCTCCAAGGGTTGGAGTTCCAGCTCAGCCGACACATCTGCTTCATGATCGCCCAATTTGGCCCGTCGGCTACAGGGCAAACAGCAGCAGCAGCTACCCATTTTGTCTGTGGCATCTCCTCTGCCCTGTTTGTGTTCTGCCTGCTGCTCCAGATCAGACTGCTGAGCTTGTTTCAGCTGTAGCCCTCTAAAACTGTAACTGACTCATTCTTGATGAAGCTCAGCATCACAAAGAACACCTCACCCTCACCATTGTTAATGTATTCAAATGTTGCAGGTCCCATGGTTGAACATCCCGAGTCGGAACAAGCCCTGATGGAAAGCTTCCATTTATTCTGCAACACAGACAATCACTGTATCAAAGCCTGAATTTAGCCTTTGTTCCTGCCTCCTATATGCACTGAGGCTTCAAACTCCAAGCTTGACTTGCGAGCATCAACACCACATTGTGTTTTGTTCACTTACACGCGCCAGGCCCTATCTGTCACTGTGGTCAGGATCTGTATTTTGGCAGTTGGATATGTTAAGCAACACGACCTCTGCTGGAGGTTCACAGTGATTCATATGTGAGGATAAATGTGAAGAAATAATAGCTTTTCTGACATAAATCTGACAGTGATGTTTTACACTTGATATAAATAAAATACACAATACAGACTGACGGAATGGGTGTACTGTACATCATTATGCCATCTCACTTGTGGGCATGATGCCTTCGACACCTTCGAGCTGATTCACACAGATAAGCGATCTCATGTATAAACTCTGATGAATACACCATTCCAAAGCATTTCAAACTGAAATTGCAAAAAACTTGAAACTATCCCAACTACAAGCTAAGGAGGCCCAGGAGTGCCCAGGCGCACACATGTGTTTGGGTGAGAGAGAGAGACTGAGTGTAAGCCTGTATCTGGAATAGTGAAACTGGCAGCCTTTACCCCCCGGCATTAAGTTGGCCAGTCACCACGTGCAGTCATCAGGAAAGTGCAAGATGTATAAATGGTTGAATACAGGAGTGTCCATTTCAGAGCAAAACGTATCCACCCCATATATTTGTATAAAAGGACAACAACTTCGAGAAAATATGGACAGACTGACAAAATTGTTCTGATTATGTTTTAGATTGTTTGGTCTTTCTGAGGCTTGCAGAGTGCACAGGCATGCATGACCAGTGTTGGGGAGTAACAAATTACATGTAACGACATTACGTAATTAAATTACAAAATTTACACAATTGTAATCCGTTACATTACAGGGAGAAAATGTGTAATTAAATTACAGTTGCTTATGGAAATTTCCATGATTACAATTTTAGTTACATTTGAAAAATAACCGCAAACGCTCATATTCATCCAATTGTTTTTTCATATCAACATCCTCCTTCCAAAACTGCATGTTGGAGACTGACGCTTCTGATTGGCTGTCTCTGGTCATGTGCCATTCAGTCAGCGTCAGACTCAGCAACATGTCGGAGGCGCGGAAAAATATGTTCCTGAGTTGGAAACACAAACACATCTTTTTGAGAGAGCCGACAAGGGCCCGAACATTATTGCACAATGCAAAGAGCGTTTGCCAGCGGTAAGGTGCTGTCAAATCTAAAGACACATCTATGGGTACATATAGCCTAGCTGTCACTCAGTTACTTGCAAGTACTCACAGAAAATACAATGGGGAAGAAGTGCCAACCTTCTGTGTCTCTTTTCATGCTTAGTAGATT